>CM017899.1:32109500-32185806 GCA_008369825.1 Triplophysa tibetana
AACAACGTCTTCCGTCAACATCTGACTCTATTTTCTGTTTAAAAAAAAAAAAATTGAATGAAAGTAAGAATGAATGAATGGTTCTGTATACTGTGTTAGGTTATATGAGACCAGTCTTCTTTTTTGATTGCACTTATGCTTTTGTTGTACTTATGCTGTTCCAATTGCTTCCATTGCCTACACCACCTGTAAGTCGCTTTGGATAAAAGCGTCTGCTAAATGACTAAATGTAAATGTAAATATCTCACACTCGAGTGGAGTGGCGGTGTGAAGTGAACAGTTTTCAGAAATGGAGAGAATATCATTGTAGTTAATATCGATGCTTCCATATATGAAAACAAAAATGTTTACAGTATCAGCGATATGACATTGAAATTCGAGCTGATAAGAGTCGCTGAATGGGACGACTAAATTAATCGTTTCACCCGAGATGATTGGTTTTACTTATCAGAACGATACATTTACAGCCATTTTGTTCAAATTAACGTCAATTCTACCAGTGAAAGCTTATGCCATGATATTCCGTTTGTCAATTGGGACGGAATACTGCGATCTTGCGAACGAACAGTAGCAGCATCATTGTTTACAGATGCCAGCATCTGAATGCTCGTGTCCCGTTAGCACTGAACTGTAGTGCAGGCAGCAATCACATCCAGGAACGAACGAGGTAACGCGCGCATACAGAGATGCAGATGTGCAGAATAACTCAGAGAATCTGTAACTCCCTAAAAAATTGGTTTAACATTTGGGAATCGTTTTTCTAAACTAGACATCTGCCCGATTAACCAAAAATATGTATCACGTGACTAATACACAACGTGTGAGTGAAGTACGATAAACATTGGCAACTGAAGGCCAGAGTGCTCTCTAGTGCAGAAACTCAAAATACGCACTGCAGAAGAAGATCTTAACGCATGTAGATCTAGGAAATACCCAAGGTCATGTTTTTATCACTGTTCCTCTATCCCCGCAGGTATTTTCATGATAATAAAGTATATGTATAATGATCATGTTTGACAGGTGTTGTGTTTTTAAATGCTCTTTATAAGCGACTTAAACTGTCTCCATGAGCAGCAATGCTGTGAACATTTAGAGAGAGTGAGGGTAAGGCTTCTTGTTTTTTTTTGTAGGAGTTTTTGTCCAGGGCTAAAAGATGTTAGTCATCTGCACGTACTCCTCCCGAACTTTGTTATTAAAACATCATGTCTTCACATCAAATTTGATCTTTGGGTACGCAGAGAAACATGCGGTAACTTGCGTTTTCTGGCGATTTGCATGCATATGAAAGGAATTAAAGGAGAAAAAAGCCTAATATGAGCGCACCCTTACACTGAAGGCTGTTTAAAAAATGATGTTTTATTAACAAAGTTCGGGAGGAACCTAAGCATATAATCAGCACGCCGTTCCATCACCAGCAATACCTATCAGCCGAGCATGCAATCTCTGCACAACCATCTCGGCTGGTACATCATTAGCAATTACATCACCTACCCTATCAGCTAAAGCAAGCTCTAGCAGTCTTACCTGATGCTTCTCGCCAGATAAACATCGATACGTTTCGTTCGATGTCGTGTCCGAGGAGTCTCTAAGTTTTAATCATGCCTCGGACGTTTTGCAACAAGCGCCGCTAATAGACGCACAAGCAAAACAGCAGCTTGTTTATATTGCACGTTTCTTCTGGCTTTTCATCAAGTTATTGACACACGGAACCCAAACTCTAAAGGATTTCATCAACACAGGAAGGACACTATGTATTCGATGGATCTTACGGATCTCTAAATCGTTGCAGCCCTGCCACAGGCCCGATCCGTTAAGCATCTCTTACTACATACATCTTCCCCCGCAGCCGCGGGACGTGATTATGTATCTCCTCTGGTTTACATAGCGCTCGTCGCTTCTTTATTCCCAAATACAAGAGCCACCGGCACGTTAGCTCGCTGCTCAAGACATGCGCGCTTGATACGCCAGCGCTGCTAGTGCAAGCTCCCCACTACCGGGACAGGAGTGTTTACAAGATAGAAGCATTTCGACCTGATCATACGATACGCCAAGCCAATGTGATTGTTTCAACGGAAAGCAAATTTTCTGCCAAGAGTTACAATCATCTTAGAGGAATTACTTATTTCTGTTGTGCCATGCAGTCACTCGATCTATTTCACCCCGAATTCATTGTCTCATTTCCGATTAATCGCATTATATTGCGTAATGTTTATACCGTGTCTGCTTGTTTTTGAATCACCGAACACGCCGTCGCGCAAGAAGCGGGGTGAGTACAATCTGTATACAGTTTCATCCGCCGTAATGCCGTCGCCACGGCTGACTTCGAGAATGGGATGTCGCTTGTCCAGCCCGAGCGCACTTTTCCGGCACCCGTGCCGTACAGAGAACCAGTGTTGCCAAACTTTTTCATTTTGGAAGTAGCAATAGCCTGCACGAAAAAGTCGTTTAATGTCGCCTGATGACGTCGAGTGCAAACTTGCTCATCAGCGGCATAATCAAGTGGGTACTGGCGACTTAAGCACTTTAGTTCTGATTCATACTTGCACTCTTTCAGCGTTCGTATACAGTGTTTATTTTAAAGCAATCCCAAATGCGAAATCTGATAGGTTCTTAATGTCTTATTTTCCCGTATATGTTGGGCTGACAACAAGACCATGTAATCATGAGTGAACCACACTTTGCAAACCACACACCAGAAGTCACTTTGTTGAGCAGATTAAATGCTTCCGTGTTCACGCTTGTGCGTCCATAACGTTCATCACGTTTTAAATCGTTTATGCTGAGTAAGACAAACAGCGGGACGCATCAGCTTATTCGCCTGTTGGTATCCTCACAAACTCCATAGTCTCTCGACATTAACACAACCGCATCTGGAATTGAAACCTAGAAGTTGCGTTAAATCCGAATTAATTGATAATGTTCGACCCATGCAGCGTGCAAAACATTTTTGAACATAAAACAGAAAATGTTATTGAGAATGTGTGGGTGACTCTAACATGCTCAACCTCCTCATCCCGCCGCTCGTGCACAAGCTAAGCATCATGCACACTCTGGATTACTTCCATCTGCAAACAGTTATATTATAACGGTGACTGCATCACTTTTGATTTAAACTCGATACGGTAGGTTTAACCATCGCTAACAGACCCATGCGTTCATCAAGGTTGCAGAAAACGCGTACGGTCACTAACCTTGCCATGCGACACTCAACATATGCGCATACTTGCCAGACATACGGGTCCCAGGTAGTCCTGGGCAAGAACGAGCAGTTTTTGTTTCTTTTCTGTTTCAGATTCCGACTACACAAGCAGCCGACACTGTTAGCCACCCAGGCCAGGCCGGCCAGTAACCATCAGGAACCCCGGCTCACCAATTTGTCTCTAGTGTGAAGCTGCAGCAGCTAGAGACACAAGCACTGTTCTCTGGACCACATTTCTACAGCGCCGCTGCCAACGCTAGCGTGAGCATGTCTCCGCACGACGCGCAAGCGGCCGCCATACTCTCCCTTCTTTCTCTCCTACAGGCAAGCCATGCATTTTCACTGGCTACGGCAATCGCGATGCCTGCGCCTCAACTTGCGCCTGCGTTGGAACCTCCACAAGTCTCCGGCGGAGTCAGAGCGCAGATCTTGGCCCCATGTCTACTCCTGTACCACCTCATTCGGAGTTGATCTTTCAGTGAATCACCCACTGCACAACCTTCTCGATGCCTCTCTCAATTCCATTACTCAGTTAGTTTCCCCCAGGACCCTGCAATGATACCTTACGGCGTGGAGAAGCTTCAAATAATTCACAGGGCTTTCAGCATTTCCTTCCAGGATTTTTTCACTCCTCACCATCATCTCCTTCATCTCATTTCTCAACAATGCCAAAGCCTTCAGGCCAGCTCCATCAGAGGTTACCTAATCGGACTCCAGTTCTTCCACAAACTGATCTTCAACTCTACGTCACCGGCCATAGCAAGCTCTCAAACATCAATGGTTATCCAGGGCATTCGAAGATCCCAACCCTCCCGTCAGGATGTTAGGAGACCCATTACCCTGGAGATTCTCACCAAATGTATCTCCACCCTTCGAAAGAGATACCACTCAAAGCATGTTGCCCGCACACTCGACGCCATGTTCACATTGGCGTTCTTCGGTTTTCTACGATGCTCAGAGTTCTCCACAACATCCAAATTTGACCCCGCGGTTCACCCCACAGTGAATGACCTTCAAGTGCTGGATTCAGAGATGATTTCTTACTCGATTAAGCAAAGGAAGACTGACCAGACCAGGAAAGGCCATTTCATCTATGTCTTCAACCTCCAGTCACCGATTCAGCCGTATGGAACACTCCTAGCCTATCTTCGCTACAGACAACCCCGGACAGCAGCCTTATCGGATCCCCGCTTTATCGACGAATATAATCACCCGGGTTCACGATTCTGGTTCAGAAGCACCTCAAAGCTGTCCTGCTCCAATCAGGAATCCCAGCAGAAAACTTTTCCGGTCACTCCATCCGCATAGGCGCAGCCACCACAGCCCTCCAAAAGGGTCTATCTCAGCCACAGATCCAAGCCCTAGGCCGGTGGTCATCGGAGGCTTTTAGAAGCTACATTCGGACGGACTTGTCGCTCATCAGGCAAGCCCATCAAACCCTCCTTTCCCATATCGCCAGATAGTCGTGGCTGTCAGTGCAACCTCGGCCACGTTGACACATGACTCCCAAGAAAGTCGTAACACCTTATTACATACAGGCTCAATTTCTACAGTTTGCTTGTCCAGACTCATCATTCGGGAACGCCTTCGCAGGGGATGTCTCACATCGGAAGCTCTGCTGAGCCGGTATTCATTTCGGACGTCAGCACCGCCATATGAATCTCTCACGAGGCAACCAGCTCCTCCATATCATAACGTTGGTCTCACCATCTCAAAGATAGCCTCATCGCAGCGACCGTCCCCTCAGAGGCCTGTGCTTTCAACTACGGCCATGCTACAACATACACCAATCTCCAGGAAGCCAGTATCTCAGCAGCAACCGCCCCGCAAGGGCCCGAGCTTCCAACTTGTGATCTGCAGCGCAGTCACATCTCATCATGAAGCCAGTGTTGCAGCGCGACCGCCCCGCAAGGGCCCGAGCTTCCAACTCGTGATCTGCAGCGCAGTCACATCTCATCATGAAACCAGTATCGCAGCGCGACCGCCCCGCAAGGGCCCGAGCTTCCAACTTGTGATCTGCAGCGCAGTCACATCTCGTCAAGAAGCCAGTATCGCAGCGCGACCGCCCCGCCAGGGCCCGAGCTTCCAACTCGTGATCTGCAGCGCAGTCACATCTCGTCATGAAGCCAGTTACGCAGCAGCGACCGCCCCCGCAGGGGCCTGTGCTTTCAACTCGTGCTCTGCAGCGCAGGCACCTCTCAACATGAAGCCAGTATCGCAGCTGCTACCGCCCCCGCAGGGGCCCGAGCTTCCAACTCGTGACCTGCAGCGCAGTCACCTCCTGTCTTGAAGCCAGTATAGCAGCATCGACCGCCACCGCAGGGGCTCGATCTTCCAACTCATGATCTGCAGCGCAGTCCCCTCTCGTAAGGAAGCAAGTTCCGCAGCAGTGACCGCCCCGCAGGGGCCCGTACGTCCAACTCGTGCGGTGCAGACTCTCGTCATGAAGCCAGTATCGCAGCAGCGAATGCCCCGAAGGGGCTTGAGCTTGCAACCAGTTCTCCGCAACGCAGACACCACTCGTCATGAAAACTGTATCGCAGCAGCGAACGCCCCGCAGGGGCCCGAGCTTTCGACTAGTGATCCAAATCAGCAGACACCACCAGCTAAAGAAACTAGTATCCCAGAAGCGACCGACCACAAGAGGGCCCTAGCTTCCAAACAGTGCTTTGCAGCTGCTGACACCACTCATCACAGAGCCAGCATAGCAGCAGCGACCGCCCCCGCAGGGGCCCGAGCTTCCAATTCGCGATCTGCAGCGCAGTCACATCTCATCATGAAACCAGTATCGCAGCAGCGACCGCCCCGCAAGGGCCCGAGCTTCCAACTCGTGATCTGCAGCTAGTCACATCTCATCATGAAGCCAGTATCGCAGCAGCGGCCGCCCCGCAAGGGCCCGAGCTTCCAACTCGTGATCTGCAGCGCAGTCACATCTCATCAAGAAGCCAGTATCGCAGCAGGGGCCTGGGCTTACAACCGTGCTCCGTATCGCAGCAGCGACCGCCCCAGTAGGGGCCCGAGCGTCCAACTCGTGACCTGCAGCGCAGTCACATCCCGTCATGAAGAAAAAGGGGCCCACGCTCCAGATCATCCTTCGCATTGCAGACACCTCCTAGCCATGAAGTCAGTAGCACAGCAGCGACCGCCCCCGAAGGGGCTCGAGATTCCAACTAGCGCTCCGTAGCACAGACCCCACCCATCATGAAGCCAGTACCGCAGCAGCGAATGCCCCCCAGTGGCAAGAAATTCCATCTAGTAATCTGAATCGGCAGACATCACTCATCACAGAGCCAGTATAGCAGCGCTCTGTGCTTTCAGCTAGTGCACTGCAGCAGCAGACACCAAACGACATGAAGCCTGCAGCATAGCAGCAACAGCCCCGCAGTGGCATGAGCTTCCAACAAGTGTTCTGCAGCAGCAGACACCAATCATCATGATGCATGCATCACAGCAGTAACCGCCCCAGCGGGGCCCTCATCCTCTCGTAGTTACCTGCTTCCGGATTGCACCTCCGTAACGCCAAGCATGGTTTTTGGGGGGATGTATGCGTACTTCGGCGGATGTTCAGTTTTATCAGCATTTGGGGGGTGTGTTCTGGGCTTGAGCCGGTTCCGAGCCCGGCGCACTTGCCCTGACCAGGGTAAAGTGCTCCTGGTTCGGATAGATCCGGTGAGCTCAGAGCCCACTCCCTGCACAACACGCCAATACGCATAACATGCATACCCATGCTTTACCAATCTATCCCTATAACGGAGCTGTTTATCTGTGAGGGTGAACTCGTGAAACATATTTGGACACCCCTGTGTTATGGGCTGTGTCAGAGTATACAAGAAAAAATCTGTCCTCAATTGTTTTTCATATTAAGGGTGAATTACATTACCAATCTCCACTCAGTTTTTATAATTCCCGCCTGAAAAGTTCAAACCAGTTTTCTAGACTTACATTTTTTCCAAACGCCTACAATGTAATGCATTTGTTTAATGGAGCAAATGTAAAAATACACACGTCTCTTGAATTACATGATGTTTAAGGGAACCCCGGGTATAGAGAGATGTATACAGATCCACCGCGCGGGTATATATATCATCCATTTATATAACATTCATCACCCAGATGCAGTGAACAAACAAACACAGCGGTGTTCTTTCTCTCGCTCTTGCTGGGTGACGTGTGGCCGTGCTTTTCCAGGAGAATTATGCAAAAAGAAACTAAGAAAAGTTATGTAGGGAATTTCATGTTCGAAAAAAACTTTCCAAAACCTATAAGAACCCAAGGGGGGATGATCGAGCACAGAAATACTATGCGATACGTCCAACATGTTTTTTGACAAGTTGACCATGTTAAGCATGAGAAGCCAACACGTTTAACAGTGTAAAGAAGTCAGAATGCATGAAACACTGTTGCCCCACCCCTTTCAAAAAACTAAATGGTAATCTTCACAGACATTTTCAATCTCTCCCTTTCTCTGTCCATCGTACCCACATGCTTCAAAACGTCTACTATTGTTCCTGTACCAAAGCAACCCAAAATGACTTGCTTAAATGACTGGCGTCCTGTTGCTCTGACCCCCGTCATCTGCAAATGCTTTGAGAGGCAAATTAAATATTTCATCTGCTCTGTTCTGCCTTCCTCACTGGACCCACTACAGTTTGCATACCGCAACAACCGCTCCACTGATGATGCCATTGCACATAAACTACACATTGCGTTGGTTCGATGAACATAACCTCTCTCTCAACGTCAGTAAGACCAAGGAGCTGGTGGTGGACTTTAGGAGGAGAGACAGAGAACACAGTCCTATCACCATCAACAGAGCATCAGTGGAGAGAGTCAACAGTTTCAAGTTCCTTGGTGTCAACATCACAGAGGATCTTACATGGACCACTCACACCGAAGCCGTACTGAAGAAGGCTAACCAACGTCTCTTCTTCCTGAGAAGGCTGAGGAACTTTGGTCTGAATCGCCACATCCTCACTCGATTCTACACCGGCACAATAGAGAGTATAGTACTGGTTGCATCCCTGCCTGGTACGGTAACAGGACCGCTCTCAACCGGAAAGCCCTACATAGAGAGGTACGAACTGCCAGGCACACCGTCGGAGGTGAGCTTCCCTCCCACCTGGACATTTAGACCAGACGGTGTGTGATAAAACTAGGAGGATTACTAGAGACGTCAGCCACCCGAGTCACGGTCTGTTCTCACTCCTTCCATCAGGAAAGAGATACCGCATCATCAGAACCCGCACCAGCATACTACGTGACAGCTTCTTTCCCCAAGCAGTCAGACTCTTAAACTCTTGACTTTCACAGTCCACTCATTAGCACAGCACTTTATCACCCAATAGCGCGCACAACTTTATACATTGTCTTACTGTAATACACAATACATATCAATCACTGCACACTACGCACATTGTGTGTACATTCGCTGCGATTTATTTAGTTATTTGTAAATTATGTGTCATTATCCTGTCTACACTACGCACATTTTGTTAACACAGAAATGTTTACTGTGTTAATGTGTACAAGAAATGTCTGTCATACTGCCTCATTGGTCGGAACTGAACCCGAGTCTTTCACCTGCTGTTGCACCTGTGTATATGGTTGAGTGACAATAAAGGGATTTGATTTGATTAAATGTAATCCTCATTTTAACCTGAGGAGGCGCCATTATCTTTCTTCATGACATTATCTGGTTGCACCACAGACAGCCAAACTGAACACAGACACACACATCATACTTATTAATACAAAATCATTGTGAAATTAATATAGGTCTATACAAGATATTTCAAGCTATTATAAAATGCATTTGATCCCAATTTTAACTTTTTGAAGGACCTCCAACATTATATACACACTTCATATTTACAGTTTTAAAGTAAAAAGAGTAAAGAAAGTTGAGTAAAAACTGGAGAAATGTTTCAATAGTTTCAAACAGCAGCAGCCGTCGTGTTTCTCCACATTCAGAGTATCATAGTAACTAACACACGTCTGATTGAAACAAGCATCACCACATGTTAAACAAGACACTGTGGATCTGGTGCTGAACTTCAGTAACACCATCACAGCTGATCTGAACACATTTAACTTAAGAAATCAAGAATCAAGAGCTCAACTAAAGGAAACACTGAACACTATTAGTGTGACTTGTTGTTTAACTCATGAGAGTGTTAATGTGTGATTTAGGGAGAGATCTCAAACATTCTGTTCAGGAGACCTGAGGACTGGAGTTGAGAAACTCTGGTCTAAAGAACGTCTAAGAAACACATTTTGTTATCTGGCAGGACATTTTCAACAATAATCATTAGCATAATATCTCATTACATAAATATTCAGAATTGAATCTAAATACAAATAAAGTACAAATGTATTATTATTCACATTTATATTAACCAGGGCTGTCAAAATGATTAATCAAGATTCATTGTATCCAGAATAAAAGTTTTTGTTTACATAATTTATGTCTTTGTACAGTGTATGTATTACTTTTGTAAACATAATTATGTACTATTACATATTTAGGAAAATTGACATGTGTTTATTTATATTTACAAATATTTTAAATTAAATATAAATGTTTATAAAAAAAAATGCTTAAATATATGCATGTATGTGTTTATTAATACAACATTAATATGCTCAGTACACAAACATATAATATGTCAAAATAAACTTTTATTGTGTGGATGTGACACAAAAAGCTCAGATTTAAGGACCACCCTGCTTCATTTGAGCTCTTTATAGTGCGCTGGAGCAGAAAAACATGAAAAGACAAACAATCAACAGTTTGTGTGTTTACATCTCTAACAGACGCCCTCATGCTGAGCTCTTATGAGTCAGTGATGTTGTTTGTCCAGTAGGAGGCAGAAAACAACTCTTGTAGTTTATGACAAAACACAGTTGCTTGGTTTATAATTTTGGCTCAATCCTGTAAACATTAAAGAGAAACATCAGATATTATTATTATAAACTCATTACAGTGATTATCAACAGATATCATACAACAATGACTTGTGTAGTGATCATAAAATATGATAAATATAAAATGTACACACTTCTAAAGTGATTTACAAATGAGAATAACAACAGAAACACTTCATCCAAAGAACAACACAACACAGGTAGTGTAAACATAACAAGACTAATAGATGAAAATGTGTTTTTAAAGAGTCACTTTTATAAACAAAGAAGTAGAATTTAATAACAGAATGATCATTTCAAGAGTAAATAAATAACTCACTGTAGTTTCTGTAGTTTACATTGTGGATCCTTCAGTAGATCAGAGAGCTGCTTCACTCCTGAATCTCCTGGATTATTAAAGTTCAGATTGAGTTCTGTCAGGTGTGAGGGGTTTGATCTCAGAGCTGAAGTCAGAGCAACACAACCTTCAGATCCAATACTGCAGTTAGACAGACTGTAACACAAAGAAAAACTCTTCACACTTACAGCAAATGATTCATGATTTATAATATTTGTGGGATTATTGTCAGTTAATAGAGAAACACATGACAGAGATTGAAACATTCATTCAGAGATATAAACTGCTGGTGTTGGATTTAAAACTCTTCTACCAGCACAGACAAAATAAATGTGTGTTTAAATATGAAATTATTTGAGTGGATATAAATATATTTTTTAAGTTTATTTATATAGCACATTTCATACACAAGGGCAATTCAAAGTGCTTTACATAAAATGACTGACAGAACGAAATAAGACGTTTCTTTAAAATGCAAATGATTTAAGATCACAAATACTTTAGAATTTAAGAAACAATAAAACAGCAATAAAATTGATAAAAAATGTGAGTGTACTGTATATATCAAAAGAATAAGAGCCAAAGAAAAATCCATTAGAAATAGAAGTGCAGTTGATGTAAAGCAGCACAGTGCTCAGGTTGTGAATGCACAGCTAAACAAGTGTGTTTTTAATCTGGATTTAAAAGAAGCTTCTGTTGGTGAACGTCTGATGTCTTCTGGAAGCAGATTTCAGCTACGGGGGCGTAATGACTAAACGCTGACTCGCCTTGTTTTGAGTGAACCCTTGTTATCTCTAACTGACTTGATCCTGATGATCTGAGAAGTCTGTTTGCTTTATATTCAATGAGCATATCTGAGATGTATTTAGGTCCAAGACCATTGAGTGATTTATAGACAATTAATATACAAACATTTCTTGTCTCTACTAATGACATAATAACACTTTCACTCACTGTAGTTTCTGTAGTTTACATTGTGGATCCTTCAGTAGATCAGAGAGCTGCTTCACTCCTGAATCTCCTGGTTTATTATAGTTCAGATTGAGTTCTGTCAGGTGTGAGGGGTTTGATCTCAGAGCTGAAGTCAGAGCAACACAACCTTCAGATCCAATACTGCAGTGAAACAGACTGTAACACAAAGAAAAACTCTTCACACTTACAGCAAATGATTCATGATTTATAATATTTGTGGATTATTGTCAGTTAATAGAGAAACAGATGTCAGTCCAGTCAACACGTGAGGTCACAGTGAGGTCACACCATTGACATACTGTGACAGTGTGAGTAATATGTGAGTCACTGTGAATGTTTGATGTAAAATCTCCATTATGTTGATCAGTGTTTGCTTTAGCTGGACTCTTCATGCTTCATCATCAGTTTTGCTTTATGAATCACAATTGTTACGGCCATGAAACAATCTGAAAGTAGATCTGAGCAGAGAATGCTGGCTAACTGCTGATAGTGATGTAATGATCTCATTGTCTGGTCATCATATTTCTGTCATTATTCAGTTTGAGATCAGTGTTGGGCAGATGAGATGTTTGGAAGAACTTCTTCAACTCTTAAATGCTTTAAAGTTTTTAAGAGCGTCATTGAAAAACACAGACATGAAGAATCAGTGTATGAATCTCAACAATGGTGAGAATCAACAAAAGAAAGATCATGCAGCAATGCATGCTGGGTAACATAACAGAACAGAACTCATTCATAACTCCCAGCATGCATTGCATCATGAAGCTTCTCAGTTGATTGTCATCATTGTTGAGATTCATAAACTAATTCTTGATGTTTTTCTGTCAAGATTTTGAACTGGTGCAGTTTTTATGTTCATGGTGTTTAGAAGACCTTTACAACATCAGATTGTCTCAGAACATCTAGACGTAATTTTCTACTTTCACACAATTGTCAGCACAAACTTCTTCTCATCATCAACAATTACCCATGAGGAAGAGAAAACAAACACTTCAAAGCAAACACTAAACACCATAATGATGAATGAAAACCAGCGACATCTAAACTTCTGTTTCTTCACATTAAGAGCTTCTGTAGACGTTTGACAGAAATAAAGTCAAAGTGTTTTGTAATAAAGGAAATAATAAGAGCACAGATTGAGCTCACAGTGAGTGTGCTGTGAGGTTACATTGAGACAACACCATCATGAGTATTCTGAAAGCTCACGTGACATCAAATTATTGATCTGAGAGATTGACCCATTCATTCAGAGATATAAACTGCTGGTGTTGGATTTAAAACTCTTCTACCAGCACAGACAAAATAAATGTGTGTTTAAATCTGAAATTACTTGCAAGAGCCAAATAAAAAAACAAATGTGTTTTAAATTCAATTCACTTTTGCACATGAAGACTTGAAGTTCATGAAAGTGTTTTACACGTCCTTATATTCCAATATTTCTTATTTAATGACATAATAACACTTTCACTCACTGTAGTTTCTGTAGTTTACATTGTGGATCCTTCAGTAGATCAGAGAGCTGCTTCACTCCTGAATCTCCTGGATTATTATAGTTCAGATTGAGTTCTGTCAGGTGTGAGGGGTTTGATCTCAGAGCTGAAGTCAGAGCAACACAACCTTCAGATCCAATACTGCAGTTATACAGACTGTAACACAAAGAAAAACTCTTCACACTTACAGCAAATGATTCATGATTTATAATATTTGTGGGATTATTGTCAGTTAATAGAGAAACACATGTCAGTCCAGTCAACACGTGAGGTCACAGTGAGGTCACACCATTGACATACTGTGACAGTGTGAGTAATATGTGAGTCACTGTGAATGTTTGATGTAAAATCTCCATTATGTTGATCAGTGTTTGCTTTATGAATCACAATTGTTACGGCCATGAAACAATCTGAAAGTAGATCTGATTAGAGAACGCTGGCTAACTGGTGATAGTGATGTAATGATCTCATTGTCTGGTCATCATATTTCTGTCATTATTCAGTTTGAGATCAGTGTTGGGCAGATGAGATGTTTGGAAGAACTTCTTCAACTCTTAAATGCTTTAAAGTTTTTAAGAGCGTCATTGAAAAACACAGACATGAAGAATCATATTAATTAATATCAATAATATTAGATCTCTCTCAAATAAAGCACTTTTTGTTAACGATATGATAACCGATCATAAAATAGACATGCTTTGTTTGACAGAAACATGGCTAAAGCCAGATGATTATATTACTCTAAATGAATCCGTTCCTCAAGACTATTACTATAAATACGAGCCTCGCCTAAAAGGTAGAGGGGGAGGTGTTGCTGCACTTTACAATAATTATTTTATCATCTCTCAGAAGTCTAAATTTAAATACAATTCCTTTGAAGTCTCGGTACTTCACGTATCGACACCTAATACTAAGGACAAAACATTTTTAAATTTTATTCTAGCTATTGTATATAGGCCTCCAGGGCACCACACAGATTTTATTAAAGATTTTGGTGGGTTCTTATCAGAACTAGTACTGGCCGCAGATAGAGTCCTTGTCGTCGGTGACTTTAATATCCATGTAGACAATGATACAGATGCCTTGGGCATGGCTTTCAAAGACACTCTTAACTCCATGGGCGTTAGTCAACATGTGTCAGGACCCACTCAACTTCGTAATCATACTTTAGATTTAATACTTTCTTATGGTATAAATGTGGACGATGTTAAAATCGTTCAGCAGAGTGAAGACATTTCGGATCATTATCTGATATTACATTTGCTTCACTGGCCTACGGATGCAAATCAAACTCCTTGTTACAAAGATGGTAGAACGATTACTTCAACTACCAAAGATGCGTTTCTCGATAATCTGCCTGAATTGTCTAAAATATCTAGCATGTGTAAAAACGTTGACGATTTTGACACTACTATTGAAAATTTTAACTCTACCTTCTCGGAAATATTAGACATAGTTGCTCCTCTGCGTTTAAAGAAAATTAAAAATAGCAGCCCAACACCGTGGTATAATGAACACACTCAGACTCTAAAGAAAGCGTCCCGGAAAATGGAGCGCAACTTTAAGAAAACTAATTTAGAGGTATTTCGTATAGCATGGAAGGATAGTACTCGAAAATACAGGAATGCCATAAAAACGTCTAGATCCGCCTACTTTTCATCACTAATAGAGGAAAACCATCACAACCCTAGGTTTTTATTTAACACCGTGGCTAAATTAACAAAAGATAAGTCGTCAGCGACGTCAGATTCTGATTATCAGCATAACAGTGATGAATTTATGAACTACTTCACTAGTAAAATCCAAGATATAAGAGAAAAAATTATAACAATGCAACTTGTAGTGAAACCCGCTGAACAAACTAACTACAGCACCCCTAAGGAGAAATTGCAATTATTTTCTACAGTAGATCACGATGAACTGTCTAAAATCATTAGATCATCTAAATCAACAACATGCATGCTAGACCCTATACCTACAAAACTACTGAAAG
Organism: Triplophysa tibetana; assembly: GCA_008369825.1. Classification (NCBI taxonomy): domain Eukaryota; kingdom Metazoa; phylum Chordata; class Actinopteri; order Cypriniformes; family Nemacheilidae; genus Triplophysa; species Triplophysa tibetana. The sequence continues at coordinate 32,124,416 of CM017899.1, forward strand.
AAATGCTCCCAGAAATTATAGATCCTCTTCTTAGTATTATTAACTCATCTCTGACATTAGGACATGTGCCTAAAGCATTTAAGGTGGCTGTTATAAGGCCTCTTTTAAAAAAAACCAAACTCGACCCTAAAGAACTAGGGAAACACAGGCCTATATCGAATTGACCTTTTATATCTAAAGTTCTGGAAAAAGTAGTTTCAACTCAATTATGCTCCTTCCTCCAAAGGAATGACATTAATGATGAATTCCAGTCTGGATTTCGAGCATGTCACAGTACAGAGACTGCTTTGATCAGAGTTACAAAGGATCTGCTTTTAGCGTCTGACCGTGGCTGTATTTCGTTATTGGTGCTGCTAGACCTCAGTGCTGCATTTGACACCATTGACCACAGCATACTTCTACATAGACTCGAAAATTACTTCGGGATTAACGGAATAGCATTGAAATGGATTAAGTCTTATTTATCTGACCGTTTTCAATTTGTAGCAATAAACAATGAGGTGTCCCGCAAATCACAAGTCCAGTACGGTGTACAACAGGGCTCAGTTTTGGGGCCTCTGCTCTTCGCATTATACATGCTACCTCTAGGAGATATAATAAAGCGACACGGAATTAGCTTTCACTGTTATGCTGATGATACTCAACTTTATATTTCCTCGAAGCCTCATGAAACCCAGCAGTTTCATCGAATAAAGGATTGCATAGTTGACTTAAAAATGTGGATGAGTAACAATTTTTTACTACTAAACTCGGACAAAACAGAAGTGTTACTTACTGGACCGAAAACCGCTATACGTAACAACCAAGAATACCGCTTAACGATTGATGGATGCTCCATAAAATCCTCGTCATCAGCTAAGAATCTTGGCGTTGTATTCGATAGTACTCTGTCATTTGAAAGCCATGTCGCCAACACCTGTAAAATTGCATTTTTCCATCTTAAGAATATATCTAAACTACGTCATATGCTGTCACTGTCAGATGCAGAGAAATTAATTCATGCATTCATGACATCAAGACTAGATTATTGTAATGCACTTCTAGGTGGATGCCCTGCAGGCCTATTACAAAAACTGCAACTTGTTCAAAACGCGGCAGCTCGAGTTCTTACATGTACAAAAAAGTATGAGCATATAACCCCGTTCTGTCAACCTTGCACTGGTTACCTATAAAGCATCGCATTAACTTTAAGATCTTGCTTATTACCTATAAAGCCCTACATGGTCTAGCGCCGCAGTATTTGAATGAACTTCTATTGTATTACAGACCTCAACGTACATTACACTCTCAGGCGTCCTGTCAGTTGGTAATACCTAGAATTTCAAAATCAAGTGCAGGTGGTAGATCGTTTTCGTATCTAGCGCCTAAACTTTGGAATATTCTTCCCTGCACGGTCCGGGAGGCAGACACACTCTGTCAGTTTAAATCTAGACTAAAGACTCATCTTTTTAATCTTGCATACAATACTCCTCCATAATATTAATCCTCAGAGGATTTAGGCTGCATTATTTAGATCAACCGGAACCAGAAACACATCCAACAACAAATGATGTACTTGTTGCATCAAAGAGTGCAGAACAGTACTCTACTCTCAGCAGTCTTGTCTCTTTGTTCCAAGGTTACCGCAGGATGCAGTTCATGCCCAGACCCGATGGCAGAGCTGAGAATGGGAAGCGGTGACCTGACAAGAGCTAAGAGGATAGAGCTGGATAAAGGACGCCACAACTTTGATTTTCCTACAACATTTCAAATGTTATTAGATTGTGAATGATAATCTTAAATCTATCATTTTTTATTTTTATTTAGCCTTGTTGTGCAAGCACTGTTGAGCTTGTGCAGAGGCAGCAGCTTTTGCCAGAGGGGAACTGGAATCCCCTGGTTGGGCCTGGGTTCTTCTGAGGGTTTTGTTCTCGATGGGAGTTTTGGGTTCCTCACCACCGTTTGCATATTGTTTTGCACTATCTGCCTGGCCGGGGGGGGCTGCTTTAGAATTCAGAAATTAGACATAATTAATATTGCATATAAGAATTTATAGTCCGTTTAATATTTGACCTGTGGTTCTTTCTCCTTTATCGCCAATGTGTGCTTTCACTGTGTGTGTGTGTGTGTGTGTGTATGTATGTTTGCATATTGTGTGTGTGGAGCATTTGTATGTCTGTCTTTGTTGTTTTCACCTTTTTCTTGTTTTTACAGGTATATGCCTTTAGTTTTTTACTTGTATTCAATGTGTCTCATGTACAGCTGCTTTGTAACAATGAAAATTGTAAAAAGCGCTATATAAATAAAGTTGAGATGAGAATCAGTGTATGAATCTCAACAATGGTGAGAATCAACAAAAGAAAGATCATGCAGCAATGCATGCTGGGTAACATAACAGAACAGAACTCATTCATAACTCCCAAGCATGCATTGCATCATGAAGCTTCTCAGTTGATTGTCACCATTGTTGAGATTCATAAACTAATTCTTGATGTTTTTCTGTCAAGATTTTGAACTGGTGCAGTTTTTATGTTCATGGTGTTTAGAAGACCTTTACAACATCAGATTGTCTCAGAACATCTAGACGTCATTTTCTACTTTCACACAATTGTCAGCACAAACTTCTTCTCATCATCAACAATTACCCATGAGGAAGAGAAAACAAACACTTCAAAGCAAACACTAAACACCATAATGATGAATGAAAACCAGCGACATCTAAACTTCTGTTTCTTCACATTAAGAGCTTCTGTAGACGTTTGACAGAAATAAAGTCAAAGTGTTTTGTAAAAAAGGAAATAATAAGAGCACAGATTGAGCTCACAGTGAGTGTGCTGTGAGGTTACATTGAGACAACACCATCATGAGTATTCTGAAAGCTCACGTGACATCAAATTATTGATCTGAGAGATTGACCCATTCATTCAGAGATATAAACTGCTGGTGTTGGATTTAAAACTCTTCTACCAGCACAGACAAAATAAATGTGTGTTTAAATATGAAATTACTTGCAAGAGCCAAATAAAAAAACAAATGTGTTTTAAAAATGTCCAAAATTAATAAAACTTTGGAACACAAAGACTTGAAGTTCATGAAAGAGATTTACACGTCCTTATGTACAAACATTTCTTATTTAATGACATAATAACACTTTCACTCACTGTAGTTTCTGTAGTTTACATTGTGGATCCTTCAGTAGATCAGAGAGCTGCTTCACTCCTGAATCTCCTGGATTATTATAGTTCAGATTGAGTTGTGTCAGGTGTGAGGGGTTTGATCTCAGAGCTGAAGTCAGAGCAACACAACCTTCAGATCCAATACTGCAGTCAAACAGACTGTAACAAAAAGAAAAACTCTTCACACTTACAGCAAATGATTCATGATTTATAATATTTGTGGGATTATTGTCAGTTAATAGAGAAACACATGACAGAGATTGAAACATTCATTCAGAGATATAAACTGCTGGTGTTGGATTTAAAACTCTTCTACCAGCACAGACAAAATAAATGTGTGTTTAAATCTGAAATTATTTGAGTGGATATAAATATATTTTTTAAGTTTATTTATATAGCACATTTCATACACAAGGGCAATTCAAAGTGCTTTACATAAAATGAATTACAGAACTAAATAAGAAGTTTCTTTAAAATGCAAATGATTTAAGATCACAAATACTTCAGATTTTAAGAAACAATAAAACAGAAAAAAATGTATTAAAAATGTGAGTGTACTGTATATATCAAAAGAATAAGAGCCAAAGAAAGATCCATTAGAAATAGAAGTGCAGTTGATGTAAAGCAGCACAGTGCTCAGGTTGTGAATGAACAGCTAAACAAGTGTGTTTTTAATCTGGATTTAAAAGAAGCTTCTGTTGGTGAACGTCTGATGTCTTCTGGAAGCAGATTACAGCTACGGGGGCGTAATGACTAAACGCTGACTCGCCTTGTTTTGAGTGAACCCTTGTTATCTCTAACTGACTTGATCCTGATGATCTGAGAAGTCTGTTTGCTTTATATTCTATGAGCATATCTGAGATGTATTTAGGTCCAAGACCATTGAGTGATTTATAGACAATTAATATACAAACATTTCTTGTCTCTACTAATGACATAATAACACTTTCACTCACTGTAGTTTCTGTAGTTTACATTGTGGATCCTTCAGTAGATCAGAGAGCTGCTTCACTCCTGAATCTCCTGGATTATTACCGTTCAGATTGAGTTCTGTCAGGTGTGAGGGGTTTGATCTCAGAGCTGAAGTCAGAGCAACACAACCTTCAGATCCAATACTGCAGTTAAACAGACTGTAACACAAAGAAAAACTCTTCACACTTACAGCAAATGATTCATGATTTATAATATTTGTGGATTATTGTCAGTTAATAGAGAAACAGATGTCAGTCCAGTCAACACGTGAGGTCACAGTGAGGTCATACCATTGACATACTGTGACAGTGTGAGTAATATGTGAGTCACTGTGAATGTTTGATGTAAAATCTCCATTATGTTGTTCAGTGTTTGCTTTAGCTGGACTCTTCATGCTTCATCATCAGTTTTGCTTTATGAATCACAATTGTTACGGCCATGAAACAATCTGAAAGTAGATCTGAGCAGAGAACGCTGGCTAACTGCTGATAGTGATGTAATGATCTCATTGTCTGGTCATCATATTTCTGTCATTATTCAGTTTGAGATCAGTGTTGGGCAGATGAGATGTTTGGAAGAACTTCTTCAACTCTTAAATGCTGTAAAGTTTTTAAGAGCGTCATTGAAAAACACAGACATGAAGAATCAGTGTATGAATCTCAACAATGGTGAGAATCAACAAAAGAAAGATCATGCAGCAATGCATGCTGGGTAACATAACAGAACAGAACTCATTCATAACTCCCAGCATGCATTGCATCATGAAGCTTCTCAGTTGATTGTCACCATTGTTGAGATTCATAAACTAATTCTTGATGTTTTTCTGTCTAGATTTTGAACTGGTGCAGTTTTTATGTTCATGGTGTTTAGAAGACCTTTACAACATCAGATTGTCTCAAAACATCTAGACGTAATTTTCTACTTTCACACAATTGTCAGCACAAACTTCTTCTCATCATCAACAATTACCCATGAGGAAGAGAAAACAAACACTTCAAAGCAAACACTAAACACCATAATGATGAATGAAAACCAGCGACATCTAAACTTCTGTTTCTTCACATTAAGAGCTTTTGTAGACGTTTGACAGAAATAAAGTCAAAGTGTTTTGAAATAAAGGAAATAATAAGAGCACAGATTGAGCACACAGTGAGTGTGCTGTGAGGTTACATTGAGACAACACCATCATGAGTATTCTGAAAGCTCACGTGACATCAAATTATTGATCAGAGAGATTGACCCATTCATTCAGAGATATAAACTGATGGTGTTGGATTTAAAACTCTTCTACCAGCACAGACAAAATAAATGTGTGTTTAAATTTGAAATTACTTGCAAGAGCCAAATAAAAAAACAAATGTGTTTTAAAAATGTCCAAAATTAATAAAACTTTTGAACACAAAGACTTGAAGTTCATGAAAGGGTTTTACACGTCCTTATATTCCAATATTTCTTATTTAATGACATAATAACACTTTCACTCACTGTAGTTTCTGTAGTTTACATTGTGGATCCTTCAGTAGATCAGAGAGCTGCTTCACTCCTGAATCTCCTGGATTATTACCGTTCAGATTGAGTTCTGTCAGGTGTGAGGGGTTTGATCTCAGAGCTGAAGTCAGAGCAACACAACCTTCAGATCCAATACTGCAGTTAAACAGACTGTAACACAAAGAAAAACTCTTCACACTTACAGCAAATGATTCATGATTTATAATATTAAGTCTCATAAAACACACACACACATACACACACACACACACACACACACCTTCACACACTCAGTTTTACCCAACACAATTTTTTTAATAAATTCTACATTTTTCACTTTTGACATTTGTTTATAGATTTCAGTCTATATGCAGCCAGTGAGTACTAGAGCCGTATAGTGGACATTGATATTTAAAATGAACTAAAACAACAAACTAACTAAAAAACTAAACTACTGTATTTTTATTAGTGCAGATTTTCATGAAAATAATTTTAAAGTGAATAATAAGTGAAAGTAACATGATAATGCATATTTTACATTCTAAATGATTTAAGACATCAATATTGTAATAAATAAATCCATGATTTAAGTTATTTTAAATTGATAAAAACAAATAAAATAAGGTGTTGTGACATTTGTTTTTTGTCCATGAAGGTCACAAAGAGGGTCGTCTAATGAAGACTATCAGAGTTTAAAGTGAAGATGTTGTTTGTGGAGATGTTTAATCCTCTGGTGAGATACTGGTGGACAGCAGACTACTTTCTTAAAAATAATTACCCAGAATGCAATTCACAAAGATTATTTCTACAGTTTATTATCTTCATTTACACAAGATGCACTGTTTCATTAATTCCTAATTTGTCTCGCCAGTGTTGCCAAGTTAGCAACTCTTTCACTAGTTTTCATATATATATATGAAACAAACTATTTACATGAGAACAGCTTTATTGCGCAATACACTGTATTAAAATAGTATAAAAGAAGATTTATAAAGTAGAAGCAGGGGTTCAATTGGGTTCTGTGGCGGGGCTTTGTGGGGTGTTTATACATATTAATTGACTTTTTGATTTGTCATCGTATCATGATGAACTGTGTGATTTACACTAATGTGTGTGTTACTATCAAAAGACAAGGATGCAGTTTTGTTGTATTTAAATGTCTGTGTGAGCGTTTCTGTAGAATAATAGAAAAGGTTATTGAACGTTTGTAAGGTTATTATGGATAATGGTGCAAAACTTAAACTTCAGTATAAAAAAACTTCAGTATTTGTGTTTAATTTAAATGTAGTTTCTGTTGTTGTGTGAGGTTTACTGCTAAAATATAAGAAAACACACAATTTAAATGATGCAAATGTAGACGCTCACACTTATTGGTTTAATAATGTACTTACTGTAATATCTGTAGTTTACAGTTTGTGTTCTTCAGTCCATCAGAGAGCAGCTTCACTCCTGAATCCTGTAGATTATTGTGACTCAGGTTCAGTTCTGTCAGACTTGAGGAGTTTGATCTGAGAACTGACGCCAATGCTGAACAACTTTTCTCTGTCAGATTACAGCGACTCAGACTGAGAGAGAAATAACAAGAGAACAGTGTGTTCATTCACTTCTAACAGATGTACAATGTTAAGCAGCTGGTGTGAATAGAGGATCATCAAGAGAACCACTTTTATATGCTGTTTAAATACAGTTGTTTATTCACCCGCTACTTTTTATTTAATTTTTTCTCCATAAATCAGAGTCAGTGTTTAAATCTGAGCCGTTTCAGATTTCATCTGTGATGTCACATTTGGCTTCACTAACAATGGAAATGTGCAGCAGGACATCTAGAGGCGAGTAACACTGTGTAATATAAGCGTGCAGAAGTCACATGCAGACAAAATAACAAAATGAGTTTAAAACCACAGAAATGTGTCAAAGACATCTCACATCACTATCTTTAAAGACCATTGAATGCAATCTTGTGAGGCAGCTGGATTTGGATTATGTTGTAGAATAGTTTTCTCTGATGAAATCACCTCTGAAAACCTTTAAAACATTCATGTCCAGAGCACATCAAAGTCATAATTCATCTCTGCTGCTTTATACACATTTACTATCGGCCTACTGAATCATTTCAGTCATTTCCAGTCATTGTCAAAACTGATGGTCGACTCAGTTCTTCCTTTACGTTCATACACTTGATCAGATGTCTTTTATAATAGATATTTCATGTAGCTCAGTGTTAAGAGCATAGTGTTAACAACGCAAGGTTGTGTGTTCGATACCAGGGGATTGCAAATACCTAAGTAAAATGTTTAGGATAAAGCAATGTAAGTCGCTTTGGATAAAAGCGTCTGCCAAATGCCTAAATGTAAATGTAAATATTTCCACCACCAAGGTTACATGTGCTTGCATCATTAAAGATAATTAAGATTAAGTCCTGAACTTTCATTTTTTAAAGAATTTTGTGTCACTAGGGGCGTCTAATTTATAATTAAATCTATAAATTTGGTGCATTTTAAAAGTAAAAATAAATTTGCAAGTTTGTGCTCTTATTGATAATTTTGATTGTTGTTGCACTTTTTTTTGATAAATAGTGGGAGACTTTAACACAGAATACAGATTATAATATTCATACTGACAAACTTAAACTTTGAACCCTAAATTCGTAGTGGATTCTGTGACAATAGTTAAAGTTTAAATAATGTTGTGTTCTGAAAATGCTCTGATATTTCTTAAAGCAGTCAAGAGGTGTTTGTGTTCCACTTGAAGCATAAAAATAGGTTGTTTGCAATCACATTGTTTTGATGACGCACAAAGTGCAGCTGGAGGGCAGCAAGTGATTTTCTCTAAAGGAATTCACCATCACAACCTAAAAATACTTGTGTTTTGTGTTCTTTGTGGTTCTTTTAACCGATGAAACCATAAAACCACAAGGCACTTTAACTGTAGCAAACCCAGCTCCAAACTAATGCAAACAATGGTAGTTTGTTGAAGTTTCTACATTTTCAATGATTCAATGCCAATAACATTTCAACAATTTAATTCTATGATTTTCATCTGCTCTCTTGATATCTGGACAATGACAACACTGAATTCAAACTGTATGTATATTGTGGAGGATAAAAAGGCATAATGTTTGTCAATTAAACCATTAAACCAAAGAGACAGTTTATATGATTTATACCATGGTCTGTTTGAATACTGGATTCTGATTGGCTGGAAGGTGTGCATTTAAACGTATGTAGTTTCAGTCAGTTTGATCAATAGTTGAAATTAACTTAAATTTTCACCTGTCTGATCAAAAATTGCACTGTAAACATCAATAACAGCTTTAACTTGGCAAAAGATCATAGTAAGAGCAGGATAATCCACAGCTAGCCGAGCGTTAAAGGATTTAATTCACTCCACTCCATGTTGGCTGATTCTTTTCCTCAACTTTTGCATTTAACTTTGATATACGGCTAGCTGTGGATTATCTCTTACTTATTTACAAACTACACATTCCTGAACTTATTGTTTAGTTATAAAAACATGTAAATGACTCACTCAGCTTTTCTGGATGCTTTGATCACTGGCAGCAGCCTCAGAAGACATTCATCTGATGGATCATAACTTCTCAGATTAAACTCATCCAGCTCCTCTTCTGAGTTCAGTAACACGAACACCAGAGCCGACCACTGAGCAGAAGAGAGACTGACTCCAGAGAGACTAGACTCATCTCCTCTGTTCACATATGATTGAACTTCCTGCACTAGAGAATGATCATTGAGTTCATTCAGACAGTGAAACAGATTGATGGATTTCTCTGGAGAGAGATTCTCTCTGATCTTCATCTTAATGTACTCGACTATTTCCTGTTTACTGTCAGAGCTTCTTCCTGTCTGTGTCATCAGATCTCGTAAGATTGTCTGACTGGACTCCAGTGAAAGACCCAGAAGAAATCTGAGGTAAAGATCCAGGTGTCCGTTCTCACTCTGTAAGGCCTTGTCCACTTCACGCTTCAGTAAATCATTCATCTTTGATCTCGATTTTCTGAAGAGTCTTGATGTTTTCTGGAGAAATGACAGAAACTTGAACAAAGCAGCGAGAAACTCCTGAACGCTCAGATGCACAAAGCTGAACACCTTCCCCAGGTTCAGTCCAAACTCCTCTCTGAAGATCTGAGTACAAACTCCTGAGTACACTGACGCTTCTCTGACATCAATGTCACACTCTCTCAGATCCTCCTCATAGAAGATCAGGTTCCCTTTCTCCAGCTGTTGAAAAGCCAGTTTTCCCAGTGACTCAAGACTCTTTCTAGCCAGCTGAAGATCTACCTCACATTTCCCATCATACTTCTGACTCTTCAGTTTGGTCTGAAACATCAGGAAGTGTGTGAACATTTGAGTGAGAGTCTTGGGGATCTGTGCTTGACTCTCTGCTTCACTCAACATTCTCTGGAGAACAGTGGCTGAAATCCAGCAGAAGACTGGGATGTGACACATGATGTACAGACTTCTGGATGATTTCATGTGTGTGATGATTCTGTTGGCCAGACTCTCATCATTGATTCTCTTCCTGAAATACTCGTCCTTCTGAGGGTCATTGAATCCTCGTACATCTGTGATCAGATCAACACACTCAGGAGGAATCTGATTGGCTGCTGCTGGTCGAGAGGTGATCCAGATCAGAGCAGAAGGAAGCAGATTCCCCTTGATGAGGTTTGTCAGCAGCACATCCACTGACGCTGGTTCTGTTACATCAGATAAACTCTGATTCTTGGAGAAATCTAGAGGAAGACGACACTCATCCAGACCATCAAAGATAAACACAACTTTATAATCATCAAAGACTGTTGATCTCAGTTCTTTTGTATCTGTGAAGAACTGATGAAGAAGATCCATCAGACTGATATTTTTCTGTTTGATCAGATTCAGTTCTCTGAAAGGAAGTGGAAATATGAAGTGAAGATCTTGATTTTCTTTTCCTTCAGCCCAGTCCAGAATGAACTTCTGCACAGAGACTGTTTTTCCAATTCCAGCGACTCCTTTAGTCAGCACACTTCTGATGGGTTTGTTTTGGACTTTAAAGATGTCATTACATTTGATTTGTGTTTCTTGTGTCTCTGATCTTCTGGATGCTGTCTCAATCTGTCTCACCTCATGTTCATTATTGATGTCTTCACTCCCTCCCTCTGTGATGTACAGATCTGTATAGATCTCATTCACAAGTGTTGAGCTTCCTTGACTCGAGATTCCTTCATTCATTCTCTGGAATTTCTCTTTTAGTTTGGATTTGTGTTTCTTCATGCACAGCGGTGCAAGTTCTGTAATGTAAAGGAAAACAAATGAATGTCAATACATGAAATATGTCAAATAAAAGTCAATAATCCACAGGAATAATTCATGACTCTCTTACTGGTCTGTAATGTGTTAGCGAGCTCTGTCTGGTTCATCTTCCTCAGGACGTTCAGTGTGATCTTCAGAAACATCTCTTTGACTCTGCACAGATCTTTATCATCATCTTCTTCTCTCTCAGAGCATGAAGGGTAATCTGAACTCAGTAGACTCCTGAAGATCTTCAGCTCCTCCTTCATCACAGAGATGATTTTCTGCTCAAGCTCCTGAAGGTGTGGTTTACAAACACAGAGATTTAATCTCCTTTGCTAAAAACAAATGTATTTTAACCCACAGAGACAGTCAAAGAAAACATTAAAACACCAGAAGACAACTAAAGCAAACACTGATCACAATAATGGGGGTTTAATCAAATTTAAACATTTTTCAACATTAATTTGAGGTGTAAAAGTGAAACAGATTCAGTGTATTTAACAAATTAACAATCTTAAAATTGATTCAGGTGTTGTGTGTTATCAGAGTAGACCTTCTGTACAGATTCAGTGTTAATGATTTACATGATAACATCACACACGCACACACACTTACCCGGAAGATTGAATTTAGGTTCTTTCCTTTGATGGACTTTGATCTGTTACTGTAATATAAAAACACATTAAATATGTTTGTGTATATGAGGAAATGTAAACATGTAATACACACAGTAAACACTTGTATAAATGTGTGTATTTGTCAGTGGTGTAAAGTGTACAGGTGAAGATCAGCAGCACAGACTCGTCAAGTTTAGAGAATACAGACTGATGAAGTGATTTACTCGTCTAAAGCATCAGACTGTCCTCACCTCACATCTGCATCATCAAAGTCTCCTGAATTAAAGTTTAATGGAAGACCTATTGATCTCTCACTCTTCATGGACACACAGCTGGGTTCAGAAGATTTTCCATGATTCAAACTACAACACAACAGCAAATACACACTGATACAACAACTACAAACTCTCACAACTCTGACACAAAGTCTCTTCATGTTCTCAGTGTTATTGAGAATATTATTGTCATAAAGTTTTCTGTAAAAATAAACTCAGATTCTCTCACCTGTTCATTGTGTTTGTGCTTCTTTCTCCAGAGAGACTCTTTTTGGAGGTCATGACAGCGACTCAAATGTTGACTTTATACCTGCAGATGAACTGAACACATATTGAATATTCAGATGTAAGCAGCAGAAGTCTCAGTATTTGTGCTGTTTTAGTGTCTGTATCTGAACGTTCAGTCGACAGTTTAATGTTCTTATAACACACAGAGGAAACTTCCGTTTAAAACTTTTGAATATTTTAGTTGTTTAAATTGAGCCCCGTGCCTACACAACGGAGAATCACATCAAACGCGCTCTCAGGAACATTTATATAATTGATCTTTATTGAGCTTTATCCTCTTAATATCTTTATCTAGCGCCAAACACGCTTCATTTCAACACTTTCCACTCCGCGCGCTGCTTCTCCACCGCCACATAAGCAGAGGCGGAGCCAGAGGGGTGTCCTGGGTGTCAAATTTTATTGGGCAGTTTAATGATGATTGACACCTTATTTCACCACTTGCTGAAAAAGCGTCTGGTGCCGCGCGCAGCTTTCAAATGAATCAAGGACGAAAGTGATGCGAGTAACAGAAGACTAATGAAATTTCGCATATAAGTGTAACATTATGTTAAAGGTTCTTTATTAGCCTTACCTAGTTCCCTTCAACAGGTATCTTAGAGAATTCAAAAAGACGGAGAAGACTGGTATACAAAAATGAATCTCAGTTTATTATCACCACTGGTATGGTTAAAATATTGAAGGTTGACAAATAATAATATCCAGAGGCACACAAATGGCCAACAGCAAGGCCTCACTATCACACAGAAACACAGACAGTGCATTAAATACCTCCATCTCCGTTAGCACAGCACCCCAATAGGAAAACTCTGTACACAGCAAGCTCAAAACACATGTGAAACCACACCAAGCTAAGCTAGAGGCTGTGGCTTTGGGCAAGTGCTGCACAATGTTATAATAATGTTTGTCAGACCATTCAAAGAAAAACAACAAAAAGGAAAGAAACAAAACAAACGAAACAAATAAACAAAATATACAATAAACCTTGGAGGTACAGTATAATTGATACGATTACAGTAGGGGGGGAACGGCAATTACACCCAGAAACACTCAGTCTCTTGCACTAAGGATGCCCGCTCTTAGTTGCATTAACTACTGGTGCTCTGCTCGGTCACTAAGCTTCCTGTCTGAAACCAAAGAGGCGTCCCTGCTTTCAGCTGAGAACAAAGGCGATGCGCCGACCAGTGTGAATTAATTACTCCCGTCCAACTTTTAACAAGTTGTGCTTGACGCGGGATACGAGAGTTCTGATTCCAGTGTGACAAACTTTCACCAGCTCGCACTTAACGCACCTAACCAGGCCAACCAAACCAATCCCTCAACTCTGCACACAGCTTTTATCTACTTCCTAGATCCAACAACACCCTATAGGACCCGAGTGGGAAACTAAGTAAAGGAGGTTAGCCTGCAACAGAATCCCTCTTGAGGAAGGGAGTAGGTATAGATAGCCTACATAGGTGTATAGATCTTAACACTTCATCCGGTCACATAAGGTTAGTTTTGAGACTAGGCATCGGGATTTTGTTTGCAAAAATCATTTTGAAAGTGAAGTCGCTGTATGAGTAAACATGAATGTCGGCGCTAGACGGATTAATCAGATAAGAGAGATCGGTTCCCGATTTGGCCTAAACATTATGTTTAACGTTACATTTGTGCTAGTTATATACACATAAACAGTGCAGTGCCAATACATTACACTATTCGCCTGTTAACTTAATGTAGGCTAACGTCAGCTACTGCCACCACCAGTGTTAAAATGTTAAGCTAACTTTGAAATTCTTAAGCTATTTATCTGGTCGTGATACTAAAAAGATTACCTCAATTGCAAATAGCCTGTTTACCTATCATAAAGGGCTAATAAAATACAGCTAAGTTACTCCATAGTACGGCCAACCATGTAACGAATCTAGTTGTGTGTTACGAGATACAGACTCTGACAATTCATAGTATGTGAATACATTTTTTTAAGCTTTCCTGTAGCTCAGTGGTAAAAGCATTGCATTAACAACGCAAGGTTTTGGGTTCGAGCCCAGGGGATTGCAAATACCTTTGTAAAATGTACAGGATAAAGTAATGTAAGTCGCTTTGGATAAAAGTGTCTGTCAAATGCATAAATGTGAATGTAAGCCAAATCACGTTACAAACACCAGGTTAAGTAAATTATTATTTCTCTGTGATGCCAGGTTAGGGTTACACACTGACTTTCTATCATGGTCTATGGACCCCCTGAAGTTGCCTTGGCCACCCCCAGGACACCCCATGTGAAAAACTCTAGCTCCGCCACTGCACATAAGAGCAGAAAACACTTGCTTATATTAACAACACTAGTGCAAACACACAGAGAAGGTAAATGGACACACAACAATTAACAACATGAAGCAACATTTAAGCATTTGTATCTTACTGTTTACGGTTTGTTATATGTCTCCAACCATTCGACTAGATTTATGATATTCTTTTAACCATAACGTTTTTATCTACATTTAGCATTAACATTATTGTTCAGCATGTAAACATTGTAAAAACACCCTGTGAAAACCCAGTCTAAAGTCTCATCATCTAATTGATTATTACATAACAACCATAAAAGATTAATTTCAGGCATTAATTTCACAAATATTTTGGCATTATTCAGTAAATATTGAAGATATTGTTATATTTTCACACAATATTCTGTAGGGTGATTTTATGAAGGACTTTTGCTGGGTTTTCACAAGCAGGGTCACATCTTCTAATTAGGAAATTATTTAAAGATAGAAGTTGTTTTGCTATTGTGAGAATTTGGGTTTTGCCTGTGTCCCATACATATTGTATTTATGTATTTCATTGATGATTGTGCATGCATTATGTCTAACGTTACTTGAGTTCAAGTGCTGACCTAGTTAGCAGAATATTCAGACTCATGCTGCCTTATATGTACTCATAAAAAGGTCTAAGAACAAGGAACTAACCCACGTGACTAATATTAATAGACATAGTTTCTTCCTCTTTTATGGATATACATATTGGAACTATATTCAATAAACTTTGGACTCTGATTGAACTGGACTCTGTGTCTGTGTCAATTCTTTGTCTCCAGGATCCTGAAACTCTGAAGGTTCAATCGACTAGACTCTTCAACCATAGAATAATCAAACTTAGACTTAGGGGACAAATAAGTAACATTCTTACAGCTATGAATGGCATGTATAGGCTCATTTATTAAGTAACTTGATTTTCTGTTTATGATGAGCATTTGATTTGTTACATTACATTTGCTGTTTGTATGTTGTCAGTTTTTTTTACAAATATTGATTATCAGACTTCTATTAAGAGGGCCTCTAAAGCCAAAGAGCCTACAACACATACCTAGTGTAAAAATATTTAATAAATGGCCCGATAAAATATATCTTTTATACAGGATATCCAACTGGGATAAATTGATTAAATATTTATTTATTTTCAAAAAACATAATGTCCGGACCTCCGTTTGGAGGGAAATATAAGACCAGACCTCTTTGAACTTTAATTGAGTTCCCTGCTCTATAATCTAATGTTCTTAAATTGATTCAAACTACTTGCTGAAATATCCACATCATTAACAACAAAGATCTCAGATTATCTGTCCATCAGATGCGTGTGAAAGTTGTGATCGTTGCTATGACGACAAACTCACTGCGAGTTTTTTTTTGAAAATCATCATCAATCTTCATCAAATAACATTTTCTCCTCCAGAGGGCCTCACACAACATATTGGCACAGGGTCTCTCACGACTGCCCTGATGCTGCCAAATAAGTTTGGATATTTTAAATATATTATTTACACTTAACTAGCACGTGTGTCTAATTTACAGACTAACGAAAATTATCCGAAATATGAAATAAACATGATGTGGTTTAAAACACTGAACAGTGTTGATAAATGATAAGCGCACAGAGTCTTTCTCTGACACAGTGCCAAACACAGCGCGCAGCTCTTAAACTGTGTGATCATCTCAAGCCGACCGTGATCACAACTTCGATGTTTGGTTTTAAAATATACAAAGACTTAAAGAGTCATAGTGTTCAAGTCAAGTCGCAAGTCTGATTTCGTCGAGTTGAGTCGCAAGGATCAAACATGTGAGTTTTGGTTTGTTAGTGAAATGTTCTCTTATTGTTTTGTATCAGTTCAGTTCTCACCTGTGTAGAGCCGTTGATCTTCACTTCATCATCACTGTCTGCAATCTTACTTTTCTACAACAAAAGTTTTCTTTTAGACACTTTAGACATTTGGTGGAGTTTTCTGTTCTCATGACAAAATGGCTCCTGACTGTCGAGTTTTACTTTCACTTTGAGGAGGAGGAGTCTGAGCCAAACAACATTTAAAGCTGCAGTAAGTGTTTATGTTTTTTACTAAGAAGACGCTTTTTACTACAGTAAGTTCAAGTTCAAGTTCATTTTATTTATATAGCACATTTACAACAGCCAGCAGGCTGACCAAAGTGCTTTACAGGAGAAAACATTTGTTCTATAAATACAAAAACAGACCATGCACAAATGTAACACAACCCCATTTGATATATCGTTGCTGTCAACAGTTTAAAACAACATGATTAAAAAATAAAAAATAAAAAAATAAAACCAATAAAACCAGTAACCATGTTTTTTGGTTTTAACTGTACATTTTTGTAAGGGATTTTAGCTTCTGGAATATAAAAGTGTTGATAATATTTGAGAATTTGTGCTATTATGTGGAACTGCACACGTTTAATTATTTGACTTCAATACAGCTTTATATGTACTTTAACAACTGCTTCTATTGTGTTTAAAATGAAGTTAAAGTGTCCTGATCAATGAATGACAAACTATAAATGTGAACTAAAATATACTTTAATGTCAGTTTACTCTACACTTAAAGTTAATTACATGAAATATTTGAAAACCTTTCTGTAAAAAGTAAACAGTTGAGCTGACTTTTACGTCAAATTTTAAGTTTTTGTGAATGTTGAGACTGCTGCTTATGTGAAGTAACGCGTTCAAGTTTGTTGATTTGAATACAGTGTCACGTTCATTTCTTAATAATCATAGTTCAACTTAACATGATGCATGTTTCAGAAGAAATTTCGGTCATGTGTTCCTCCCTTTCTGCGGTATATTACAGACAGGGACACGCATGATTTATGTGTAATTGAATCGCACTTCAACATGTCAAATAAAGTGACAGCTGATTTGAGCCATGAGGTAATGATTTACTGTTACTGTGTCAGTGTGTACAGTTCATTTGAATGATTGAATGATAAAGGTTCCAGTTTTAATAATTATGTTAAACTGACTGAACAAAGAGACACAAAGGCATCACTGATCAAATAAGAGCACATGGTTATCTGCGCGTGGTTGTCTCTCCCCATCTGAATACATCATATGGATGTCTACAGTAAAAGTTTACCCTCTTTAATCTAATACTGTTAAATTGATGCAAATTATTTGCTGAAATATCCACATCATTAACAACAAAGATCTCAGATTATCTGTCCATCAGATGCGAGTGAAAGTTGTGATCGTTGCTATGACGATAAACTCACTGCGAGTTTTTTTTTGAAAATCATCATAAAACTTCATCAAAAAACATTCTCTCCTCCAGAGGGCCTCACACAACATATTGGCACAGGGTCTCTCACGACGGCCCTAATGCTGCTAAATAAGTTTAAATATAATATATTATTTTCACTTTACTAGCACTTGTGTCTAATTTACGGACTAACGATAATTATCCGAAATATGAAATAAACATGATGTGGTTTAAAACACTGAACAGTGTTGATAAATGATAAGCACACACAGTCTTTCTCTGACACAGTGCCAAACACAGCGCTCAGCTCTTAAACTGTGTGATCATCTCAAGCCGACCGTGATCACAACTTCGATGTTTGGTTTTAAAATATACAAAGACTTAAAGAGTCATAGTGTTCAAGTCAAGTCGCAAGTCTGATTTCGTCGAGTTGAGTCGCAAGGATCAAACATGTGAGTTTAGGTTTGTTAGTGAAATGTTCTCTTATTGTTTTGTATCAGTTCAGTTCTCACCTGTGTAGAGCCGTTGATCTTCACTTCATCATCACTGTCTGCAATCTTACTTTTCTACAACAAAAGTTTTCTTTTAGACACTTTAGACATTCGCTGGAGTTTCCTGTTCTCATGACAAAATGGCTCCTGACTGTCGAGTTTTACTTTTACTTTCACTTTGAGGAGGAGGAGTCTGAGCCAAACAACATTTAAAGGTGCAGTAAGTATTTATGTTTTTTATTAAGAAGACGCTTTTTACTACAGTAACCATGTTTTTTGGTTTTAACTGTACATTTTTGTAAGGGATTTTAGCTTCTGGAATATAAAAGTGCTGATAATATTTGAGAATTTGTGCTATTATGTGGAACTGAACACGTTTAATTATTTGACTTCAATACAGCTTTATATGTACTTTAAAAACTGCTTCTATTGTGTTTAAAATGAAGTTAAAGTGTCCTGCTCAATGAATGACAAACTATAAATGTGAACTAAAATATACTTTAATGTCCGTTTAATCTACACTTAAAGTGAATTACATGAAATATTTGAAACCTTTCTGTAAAAAGTAAACAGTTGAGCTGACTTTTACGTCAAATTTTAAGTTTTTGTGAATGTTGAGACTGCTGCTTCAAGCCTGTTGATTTGAATACAGTCTCACATTCATTTCTTAATATTCATAGTTCAACTTAACATGATGCATGTTTCAGAAGAAATTTCGGTCATGTGTTCCTCCCTTTCTGCGGTATATTACAGACAGGGACACGCATGATTTATGTGTAATTGAATCGCACTTCAACATGTCAAATAAAGTGACACCTGATTTGAGCCGTGAGGTAATGATTTACTGTTACTGTGTCAGTGTGTACAGTTCATTTCAATGATTGAATGATAAAGTTTCCAGTTTTAATAATGATGATAAACTGACTGAACAAAGAGACAAAGGCATCACTGATCAAATAAGAGCACATGGTTATCTGCGCGTGGTTGTCTCTCCCCATCTGAATACATCATATGGATGTGTACAGTAAAGGATTACCCTCTTTAATCTAATGCTGTTAAATTGATGCAAATTATTTGCTGAAATATCCACAGCATTAACAACAAAGATCGCGGATTATCTGTCCATCAGATGACAAAGGAAAAGTGATAAACTCTCTACAGGTTTTTATTTTTCGAAAATCATCATAAAACTTCAGTAAAAACATTCTCTCCTCCAGAGGGCCTCACACCCCCCTCGTGACAGACCTGGTACCACAGAAAGATGTTTGATCACAGACTTATCGCCATATGACATCACAGTACAGCAGTGGCGGTTCTACATTGAATCACTCTCCGGGCGAGATCCCCTCTGGGTGCCCCCCCACCTACCCCACCCATCCGAGAAAAACAATAACCAAAATTTTGCACAAACAGCCATGTTTTTCCATAACTATATAAGTGTAAGACAAGCTTATATTTCTCAATTGCACAAATCCTTCAACAGAACATTTTAAAATTACAATTCTGCACAAAACAGTACAAGTTATCAGAACCTAGATATACTCTATGTACATAAAAGTGGCAACATATGTACAATCATGATGTAACATGAGCGGAGAACAACAATAATATAAAATATTAAGAATAATATACAAATAAAATATAGAATACATATTCTAAATAGCACAAATCCTTCATCACACAAATCACACAAAAGCAAATCTAATTATCACAGAAAACACAAACTAAAACCTGACCTTTCTGCCCTCTCTTGATGCAAAATCATCAATAATGTCATCTTACGAAATCTGCCCCCTATTGAGTGATTGATACTGATGATAAAAGGCCAGTGAGCTGTTCCTGAGACATGGTTGAGCTCAGGTACGACTTGATCAACTTTAGTTTTGAAAAGCTGCTCTCTGCTTGAGCCACAGTGACTGGCAGAGTAAGTGCAATCCTGAGAGCAGTCCAAAAGTTGGGGTAGATCTCCGATAGATCTTTATCATGCATAAAAGTGATAAATTCAAAGAGGCTGATGGTTTTTGATGGCTGACCAGTGATAGAGGATTCTCCAAAATATTTTAGAAGTGCTCCTGAAATCGCAATTGAATTGCATTTGAAATTGACATAAAAGACCGTAGACTACAATGTAACTCTTATGAATTGCAAATTTAAATAAACATGCCCTTACATGACAAAGGTCTGTCATGACTCATTAGACGCTATATTAATCTAATCTAAGGGAGTAACAATTAGCTCCTTGGTTACTGCCTCGAATTATATTCTTTGTCACGCAACAGAGTTATAGCAAATGTTCGTCTTTAAAACTTCCTACACATATGTTAATTCCGTTGGCTAATTACAGGGCCCAACATTAACCCCAATGATGGAAATAAATAATAATTTTCCCTTTAATCTTATGGTGAAATTAGATCTCGTGTTTGTTGAGTAAAAACCGAATTATTGTTGTATAAGCATAGCAAGCATCATAACAAGAAGGCTAAAAAACGTAAGAGTTAACGTTATACCACCAGTTAACATTAGCCCTTGAACCCTCCTTGTCCGCTCCATTTGGGAGAGGTGACCTGTCCACCGCGGGCGCGGCCCCTCCCCTTTACACTTTTAACACAGCTTCTGCGCTTCTCAGCAAGCAGGGGCGGCAATTTGCCAATTCCCCACAAAGACAGTTATATTATAGATAATACAAACCAGTTTAGCGGCGCAGATTATTTTTCTTTTTCAAGTGCTTTTGCCGCCCCCCACGTGTCGTGAAAATTTTCCGCCCCGGGCGGCTGCCCCGTTCGCCCGTGCCTAAAACCGCCACTGACGTTGATGGATAGATAAATGAAGAGTATAAGATTGCTTAATCTTGTTAAAAACACATCTTTATAACGCGATTGGAAAAGAGATCGCAAATATTGTTATTGGAGGTGATCATATTAGGATAGAAAATTTAACAATTAGAAAGTGTCTCTTCGAAAATTTTAGTTTCGTCGCCCAATAAGGTAAAGGAAATTAATTTTAAGATATTGCATAGATATTATCCATGTAATTTTTTCATTAATAAGTTTAATATGGACGTTTTATGTTTATATAGAATCTTCGATATTCCAATATAAAATCTCCTAGGAGAAAGATTGTTCATATGCCAGAATCTGGGTCATAAGAGCATGTTTATGAAGTTTAACAAGTTTAACTGGTATTTTATCAATTGCATGATTACATTCCAACTAAAGGTCGCCCTTTTGCTTAAACAGATAGTTGTGAAATTAATCCATGCACTGTCTTTATTTTTTAAGTACTGAATAATCCAATTTCTTTTAAATTCCATGTTTATCGTTTCACAACTCAATACCTGTAAACCACCATGATCTTTTAGATTACATAAGACTTCCTTTTCCAAATAGAGAGTTTTTTTTCCAAATAAACTTAAAAAGCAACTGATCTAATTTGTTGGTGACTTTGTGGGGAACATCCTATGATAATGTGATGTAAGGGAGTACGGTGGAGGTGTCCTGGAGTTAATGAGGGGGTGGGGACTAAGGTAATTGGAGTGTAGGTGATGCGGATTAAAAGGCTGATAAAAAAGACTGTTGGAGATGCGGCTTGTGGGTCGGGAGCTCGAGTGTGGGTGACACGATAAAAAGCTGCTCGAGATAATTAGTGTCTCCGGCGGTGAAGACAGGTTGCTAGTTAGTGGGGGAGTTAATAGAGCTAGTCAGTGAGGGCCTTCTTTGTTGGTTAGGAGAGCTCCTGAATCGTAGCGAAGCTGACAACGGTGTGGTCTTGTGGATCATCGGATAACGCTCAGTTTATGCCTCGGGACTACAGGCTGATGCCACCAAAACCTGGACTACTGCTTGACCCAGTGCAAGGTCGAACTCCGTGTCTCCTGTCTTCAGGGATTTGGTTGCTCGGAGATTGAAGCAAGCCTTGACTAAAGGGGGCTATCGTGCCGTATCGGAGTGTATTTATGGTTTTAATGCAATAAAGCTTTCATACTTGTCCCTGTGGTGTTTGGTCTCTGACTTCCATTTGCCTGGTTGCTACAATAAAGTTTTTGATAACCATACCCTGAATTGATAGATCCCCTTCCAGCCAGATATTGAACCTTTTACAAATTGTGTCAATGATGGGATTAAAGTTTAAACTATTATGTAGATTTTCATCTTTACATATTACAACTACGAGATAGGTTGATTGATTTTTCAATTGGTATATTAAACAGGTTATCTAAAGAGCATTCTTTAAGAGGGAAATATAACTGATTTTGTTCTCACTTCCCGTTTTGTGACAGCCTCTTCATGAATCCTCTATAAAAGCACATATGACATTTAAGTCACTGAGATGGTCTCTATGTGATCAAGATGTGTGCCATGAATGACTGTATTAAGTGAATGAAGAGTTACACCACTTGGGCTTTAAAAGGGGGAGGAGATGGAAAAAATCTCTGGGTTTACCAACAAAAACCTGCTCCCAACCAGGTTAGGTTTACAGAGTAAGTTACTATGGTTACTGACTCTGAGTATAAGTGACCTCTCCTTCAGAAACGGACTTGAGTTACTCTGCTTTCTCGGGTTTGACATACTTCACATTCTGAAACGGAAAACCCAGAGTTTCCCTCATTTCAGGGTTAATATACTCAGAGTTTTCATTAAACCTCCTTTCTGAGACGGACCCTAGCTCAGGACAAGCTTAAACTTAAAGCTAATTTGTACATTAAACATTTCACTTCATTTCAGCCCTTCATAAAGCACGTGAAGTCTACAAGACCTACAAACAATGATGAACTGATAAAAACACATTTTAATATCTTTCAATTAAAACAAATATAAAAACACAAGTGCTGGAGAATCTGGTTCCATAGGCTTTCTTTAGATGCGTGTGCAGAACAGAACGGATGCACATTCATGACTGAATTACTGTTTGATTGAAACTTGAATCTAAACGGTTTAAAACCACCAGAACTTAAAAAGAACTTAACAGTTTTAAAGGTGTGTCCAGTGTGAATTCTCATATGTGTCTTAAGGTTTCCTGTTTTTGTAAAACTCTTTCCACACTGTAGACATGTGAGGTTTCTCTCCAGTGTGAATTCTCATGTGACTCAAGGTGAGTGTCCTGTCTGAAACTGTTTCCACACTGATGGCACGTAAATGGTTTCTCTCCAGTGTGAATTCTCATGTGTGTCTTAAGGTCACTTGTATTTGTAAAACTCTTTCCACACTGTAGACATGCGTGAGGTTTCTCTCCAGTGTGAATTCTCATGTGTCTGTTAAGGACACTTTTACACGTGAAACTCTTTCCACACTGATGACACGTGACAGTCTTCTCCCCAGTGTTCACTTCCATCATATCTAAAAGGAACACATTAAATTGTTAAAAATACCAAACATAAATAGAAATTAAGAAGCTGTGCAAATTCCTATTACTTTTGAGTGTTTGTTTTGGCTAATATTCCTTTTGAAAGATGGAATAATAAAGATAAAAGACTCTTCTGGCAGCCAGTAAAAAATAGTTACTACAAAATGGCAAAAAGCTGAACCACCTACGGTTGAAGAGTGGATTGATATTATACATAACATATGTAATGGAAAGGCTTTCCTTTGCTTTAAAAACTAAGATGGATGATTGTGATGGGTACGTGGTTAGCAATCTTTTAGAGGTTGATGTTATGGCACTCTCAAGCAGACGATGTCAGACTTAGTGATGCCGAGACTTTTTATTTTCCCAATTAAGGCCAGAGGCAGAGGAGAAATATATCTTTACAAACATAAATTAAATAAACTTATAAAAAACAATTTTACCAAATGAAAACAGTCTATGGAATGTTTATTTAAATGAAAAGAATATACACTTGTATTACGCTTAAACGGTAGATGTAACTTATAGATCTGTCCTCTTCACAGCGCGATCTATCTAATCGGTGCACTCGATAAAATAAATCTGCACGAATACTGTTAAACACATACGGTGTACTCTTAACTCTCAATTAAGACCTCAAATACGTGATTTGTATATAAACGTAACGCCTCTTTGAGATTTTGTTAAGACGTTGTCGGAGGTGTGAGCATCAGGCTGTCAGCGGTCGTGGCTCCGCTGAGAGCAGCTCTATCTCGGCCAGTGCTTCGGGAATAGCCACTGGCTCTTATAACGTCAGTGGTTAACCGTGCGATATAATTAATTTTGGGTATATGAAACGAACAATTGTTGGTCTTTTTAGTCTTCTATTTATTCCCGAGTGTGGCGAATTAGTTTAAGTGTTGTGTTAAAGTTTATAATATTATTTTTTTGAGACTATTTCACTTTCTGTACTATATCCCACTCTTCTTCTTTTCCCCCACAGACAGGTTGCAGAATAACAGCTAATATTAATGGATCATTCTATTCAAGGGAAAGTCAACTTGGATGTTCTCATAAGAGGCTTAAAGGTAAACTTTATTTAGGTAAAATGTTAATGTACTTCTTTATGTTTATTATAATCCATTGTGCTCTGGGAAGGCCAGTTTCCTTACATTCTTCTCTTGTCTCTTTTTCTCTTTAAAGATTAACAAATTGATAAAGAAACCCTCCTGCTGGACAACCACTTCCAAAAGTGTACACCACACTGTTGTCTACAAACTCCCAACACTCGCATCCATAACGCTGGAAATGCCCTAAAGCATTTTACACGTGCCACTTTGTTAACTGTATATGAGTTTTTGAAGTGTTAAGTTGTCAAACTATTTATATTTACTTGTGCCACTTAAATAACCTTGTTAAATGTATATGTTTAAATATTGATGTTCATTTTCTTTAATATGTATAAACATACATTTCATCAAAGTGTTTTATATGCCGTTTTATTGTTCATTCAGCATAACATGTTACATGTTTTTACGAATTCCTTTTGTCTTGCATTTTGATCCTTAATAAAACTTTTGATTCTTACTGATGCATCAAGTTTTTCTCTGTGATTTTATTATTATATTTTTAAACATTTCTGGTTTGTTTTAAACCAGCAATGTAATTTCTAAGCAAAAGTTGATTTAAATAAAACAACCCAGCATGTTGGGTCAAAGATTTAATCCAACTGGCTGGGTTAAAATAACCCAACGCTGGGTTTGTCTATATTTGACCCAATGTTGGGTTACCAAAATAACCCAAATTGGGTTGTTTTAACCCAGCCTTTTTTTAGAGTGTATTTGGTATTGTAGATCAATTTTAATAATTGAGGGCATGTATGGATTAAATATAGTATAAATATAGCCCAATTTAGGTAAAGGGATAGTTCACTCAAAAATAAAATCTGTCATGAATGACTCCCTCTCTAGTGCTCACTTTTCTCTCTGCTCATCTGTGACATTCTCGTCGGTCCCTAGTCTTGTTTTCCGTGTTAGTGCCCAAGAACGTTACTTTTCCCATGCTCCCTCATCATTGACTGTTTTCACCTCTAGTTTATCTTCCCCCGTTTAGTCCTTTTTATCGGTTTTATTTAATTTCTACCCTTGGTTCAGTTTTTTGTTGAGTATTAATATAATATATCGTACCATGTTCTGTGGATTTATTTGGATTACCTTGTTATTTGTTGCCTTTGATGTTTCCCTGATTTTGGATTGTATTATTTTGTTCCCTTGATGTTTTTTGGATTACCTTTTTGTTCCTGACTACACCTTTTGTTATTAAACCTTTTTTATTTAACTCCTGTTCCTCTTGGATTTTTCATCAGTGAGCGTTACATCATCAGAACAAAGAAATGTGTACAGATGTGAAACAAGAGGAAATTATGACAGAATTTTTATTTTTGGGTTAACTATCTCTTTAATAAATAGCTTATTTTGTGGAGTGTAAACATCGCTATAGATAAAGAGCTTAAAGCAGTGAGATCTGTGCAATGCTCTTGTTCTCACCACCAACATCCAATGATGGTGCTCATTCACAATTCCCACAATAATTGTGTGTGCCATTGGATCAATCTGAAAGTAGTCACAAGAAATACAAAGTCACTTTTACCTGAAAAATGCATATTTGCATCATGTACAGAATGTGAAATTATTATGATCAAGTACAGACCCGGATTCTTCCAAAGGTTCCCTTCCAGATTGCGTTCATCACAAAGTTGTCAATTACAGCTGCATCACCAGCATTGCACTTGTTGTATATCCGAACAAGAACTGTCAAATATGCATTGATCACCTATAAAAACAAATTGTCCCACAAATGGCATTATGTGTTAGACAGATTGTAGTATTATCAACTATTTTGTTGTTGAAGTGTTGCTAAATTTCCTGGCATGACTTAAGGTCTTTGTGTTGTAATACAGTGTGTGGTGACTGTAAATGTTTGAATCCTAGACATTAGGGAGTGGAAAGTCATAATGTAATACAATAACAAAAAAGGGATACCTCACTCTCAAGCTCCCTGTTGGGACGAATCTTCAAAATCTCGTCATAAAACAGTCTGTGTGGGCCAACTTTGGAAAGAAGTACATGCACATCTTTCCCTGCCCATGCCTCATGCAAATCTAAAAAATACAGTAGTACTTTATATTGTAAAATATACATTATAAAAAATATCATAGGAGTCAAGGTGATATTAGATTAGCTTATGGTTCTGTATATTTCATTAGCGTTGCTTTATTAGAATGTTGTTTCTCTCTCTAAAAAAACATGTACTGTATTGTTTTCTATCTCTTTTACATTTGGTCATTTGGCAGACGCTTTTATCCAAAGCGTCCATCTTTTAAAATGTTTTTCTTTTTTCCTGTAAAGCTACTTTGAAACGATGCAACATTGTCTAAACTATATAACACTGAATAAAAAATTATTTGAAAAAGGTCTTACTTTTTCATGATTGTACTACTTACATTTTTCAACTAAGATGGATGTGAAGACAGGGCCTGATGCTGCAGAGGAGCTTGGTGCTGCATGGAAGACTGGTGCTGTAGATGAGAATGGTGCTGCAGAGGAGAATGGTGCTGCAGATGCTGGAGCTGCTCTTATGTCAGGAGCTGCTGAGAGGGTGGAGGATGCTGGTGCTTCCATAAAGTCAGAGGCTGGAGAGAGTGGTGCTGCTGGTGAGACTGGTGCTGGTGAGGCCAGTGGTTGCTTTATTTTATGGGGAATTCGGGGCAGCTTTACCCTATTAATTTTTAAGTGATCTACATTCACTTTTTAAAAACAGTACCATCCTCTCTGAGCAGATCAGAGCTTTTCCCCTGTGGTGCAATCACTGTAAAAGGGCCAAGGAAGTTTGCCTCCAGCTTGCCACCTTTTCTCTGTTGGCTTGTCAACTTGGATGTTCTCATAAGAGGCTTAAAGGTAAACTTTATTTAGGTAAAATGTTAATGTACTTCTTTATGTTTATTATAATCCATTGTGCTCTGGGAAGGCCAGTTTCCTTACATTCTTCTCTTGTCTCTTTTTCTCTTTAAAGATTAACAAATTGATAAAGAAACCCTCCTGCTGGACAACCACTTCCAAAAGTGTACACCACACTGTTGTCTACAAACTCCCAACACTCGCATCCATAACGCTGGAAATGCCCTAAAGCATTTTACACGTGCCACTTTGTTAACTGTATATGAGTTTTTGAAGTGTTAAGTTGTCAAACTATTTATATTTACTTGTGCCACTTAAATAACCTTGTTAAATGTATATGTTTAAATATTGATGTTCATTTTCTTTTAATATGTATAAACATACATTTCATCAAAGTGTTTTATATGCCGTTTTATTGTTCATTCAGCATAACATGTTACATGTTTTTACGAATTCCTTTTGTCTTGCATTTTGATCCTTAATAAAACTTTTGATTCTTACTGATGCATCAAGTTTTTCTCTGTGATTTTATTATTATATTTTTAAACATTTCTGGTTTGTTTTAAACCAGCAATGTAATTTCTAAGCAAAAGTTGATTTAAATAAAACAACCCAGCATGTTGGGTCAAAGATTTAATCCAACTGGCTGGGTTAAAATAACCCAACGCTGGGTTTGTCTATATTTGACCCAATGTTGGGTTACCAAAATAACCCAAATTGGGTTGTTTTAACCCAGCCTTTTTTTAGAGTGTATTTGGTATTGTAGATCAATTTTAATAATTGAGGGCATGTATGGATTAAATATAGTATAAATATAGCCCAATTTAGGTAAAGGGATAGTTCACTCAAAAATAAAATCTGTCATGAATGACTCCCTCTCTAGTGCTCACTTTTCTCTCTGCTCATCTGTGACATTCTCGTCGGTCCCTAGTCTTGTTTTCCGTGTTAGTGCCCAAGAACGTTACTTTTCCCATGCTCCCTCATCATTGACTGTTTTCACCTCTAGTTTATCTTCCCCCGTTTAGTCCTTTTTATCGGTTTTATTTAATTTCTACCCTTGGTTCAGTTTTTTGTTGAGTATTAATATAATATATCGTACCATGTTCTGTGGATTTATTTGGATTACCTTGTTATTTGTTGCCTTTGATGTTTCCCTGATTTTGGATTGTATTATTTTGTTCCCTTGATGTTTTTTGGATTACCTTTTTGTTCCTGACTACACCTTTTGTTATTAAACCTTTTTTATTTAACTCCTGTTCCTCTTGGATTTTTCATCAGTGAGCGTTACATCATCAGAACAAAGAAATGTGTACAGATGTGAAACAAGAGGAAATTATGACAGAATTTTTATTTTTGGGTTAACTATCTCTTTAATAAATAGCTTATTTTGTGGAGTGTAAACATCGCTATAGATAAAGAGCTTAAAGCAGTGAGATCTGTGCAATGCTCTTGTTCTCACCACCAACATCCAATGATGGTGCTCATTCACAATTCCCACAATAATTGTGTGTGCCATTGGATCAATCTGAAAGTAGTCACAAGAAATACAAAGTCACTTTTACCTGAAAAATGCATATTTGCATCATGTACAGAATGTGAAATTATTATGATCAAGTACAGACCCGGATTCTTCCAAAGGTTCCCTTCCAGATTGCGTTCATCACAAAGTTGTCAATTACAGCTGCATCACCAGCATTGCACTTGTTGTATATCCGAACAAGAACTGTCAAATATGCATTGATCACCTATAAAAACAAATTGTCCCACAAATGGCATTATGTGTTAGACAGATTGTAGTATTATCAACTATTTTGTTGTTGAAGTGTTGCTAAATTTCCTGGCATGACTTAAGGTCTTTGTGTTGTAATACAGTGTGTGGTGACTGTAAATGTTTGAATCCTAGACATTAGGGAGTGGAAAGTCATAATGTAATACAATAACAAAAAAGGGATACCTCACTCTCAAGCTCCCTGTTGGGACGAATCTTCAAAATCTCGTCATAAAACAGTCTGTGTGGGCCAACTTTGGAAAGAAGTACATGCACATCTTTCCCTGCCCATGCCTCATGCAAATCTAAAAAATACAGTAGTACTTTATATTGTAAAATATACATTATAAAAAATATCATAGGAGTCAAGGTGATATTAGATTAGCTTATGGTTCTGTATATTTCATTAGCGTTGCTTTATTAGAATGTTGTTTCTCTCTCTAAAAAAACATGTACTGTATTGTTTTCTATCTCTTTTACATTTGGTCATTTGGCAGACGCTTTTATCCAAAGCGTCCATCTTTTAAATGTTTTTCTTTTTTCCTGTAAAGCTACTTTGAAACGATGCAACATTGTCTAAACTATATAACACTGAATAAAAAATTATTTGAAAAAGGTCTTACTTTTTCATGATTGTACTACTTACATTTTTCAACTAAGATGGATGTGAAGACAGGGCCTGATGCTGCAGAGGAGCTTGGTGCTGCATGGAAGACTGGTGCTGTAGATGAGAATGGTGCTGCAGAGGAGAATGGTGCTGCAGATGCTGGAGCTGCTCTTATGTCAGGAGCTGCTGAGAGGGTGGAGGATGCTGGTGCTTCCATAAAGTCAGAGGCTGGAGAGAGTGGTGCTGCTGGTGAGACTGGTGCTGGTGAGGCCAGTGGTTGCTTTATTTTATGGGGAATTCGGGGCAGCTTTACCCTATTAATTTTTAAGTGATCTACATTCACTTTTTAAAAACAGTACCATCCTCTCTGAGCAGATCAGAGCTTTTCCCCTGTGGTGCAATCACTGTAAAAGGGCCAAGGAAGTTTGCCTCCAGCTTGCCACCTTTTCTCTGTTGGCTTCTTACATTTTGTCTCCACACCTGGTCTCCTATTTTTAAGGCAGGTTTGGGAGCACCATGCTTCATTCGCCTCCTTGTGCTCTCCTGCTGTTTGGTGAAATTGCCCTGAACAATATCCTTAATGTCATCAAGTCGCTTTATGTCCTCTGAAACAGCTTCCTCAGCCACAACAACCTCAACACTGCTGTCTACCTGTGAACACATTTTTGTTTCTTTAATTCCATGATTTCAAATTTGTGTCGTTAGACCTAAAGTTATATTATGTAGGGGAGTAACGGTATATGTATTCGTACAGAACCGGTACGGGGCAAATTTCACATGGAAGTGATCAATCCTTTGCCCTTCTTCCTCCGACTTCTGCTAATGGACACCATGCTGCATTGTCATGGAACATGCCAGCTGAAGATAATGAGGAAACTTTGTTACTCCATTTTGCCATCTGGATTCCAAACATCTACATAATGGTATACACATGCCCTGCTCACTCCAAAGTCTAAACTCAAAGGTCTCTGCCCTTCAAAGGGAGTTGGGCAAAGGTTGGCGACCTTTTTGATATGGCGTGTCGTTTAACTTTTTCTTGGTAATCACTGTGCCGAATCAAAAATGTGTTTCAATATAAGTCTCCAGTATATGTAATCTTCTTACCGTAACATTAGAATCATTTTTGAAGAACAATTATAATTTTTTTCATGGATCTTATTGTGTTTAATTTCTACTACATTGACTGCATGCAGACCAACCTTTTTGTGTAGCACCATTTCCTCAATAGGACCTGGCTGTGCACTAACTGCATGAGCCCTGGAGTAGAGCATACGAATGATCACTTGCATCTGGAATTTGCTCCTTGATGGTTCGGTCTGAATCCACATACCGTTACAACCCTAATGTTTAGACATTCATTTACCAACCATAAAGTTTTCTGGCACCTCTGTTGGGTATCGAGCCTCTCGCCCAAACATCAAAAAGAATGGGGAAAACTGAGTTGTTATTTGCTTCGTAGTCCGCAACCCAAACATGACAGCTTCCACGTACTCGTCCCAATTTTCTGTTTTTTTTTCCACCAGCTTAACGAGAGATCTAAAAAACAAAATTGTTACTGAGAATAGGAATCTATTAAGCCGATTTGTTTTATAATTATTGCCCCACTTGCATTTGCTGCTTTAAATTTAAGACCACATGGTAAAAATAAAAATTATGTACATTAAGTTTTATAATGAAAACACCTGTCAACTGTTTTTTAATGAGACGTTTTAACCAGTTTAGTTAAGTGACATCCGACATATACCCTATTTTAACCTATATTATCCAAATATTGAAATATGGTTTTGAAAGAAATTTGTAAAGAAAGGGTAAATATGTTTGTGATAGGAAAGCAGAGATCAAAACATTAAAATTAAAAGTATTTTGAAAAGTACCGCATTCACAAACTCAGAGCCTTGATCTGTCAGTATCCTCTCCGGAGCCTCAAACTGATGGAATAATGTAATAATGCATTCAGACACCTCAGCTGCTGTTTTGTTGCGAAGAGGAAAAGCTTGTGGCCATTTAGTCTGGTAGTCCACCATGACACAGATGTACTGATATCCACTTTTTGTGGTTTTCAGTTTACCTATCAGGTCCATTCCTAAAAGCTCAAATGGATGTTTAACCTGAAAAAAACAATAAAACAATCAAATATATCATATCATCAATCTGGATAAAAATACAGAGTTTAACTCGATCATTTAAGCACATCCACATTGCTGCATATTTCTTAATTTCCTAATCTTGTTTAAATGGACAAAATATGTTTAAGAAGATTAATAAGAAATTAGAGAAACTAGTCATTTTCAATCCCAAATGTGATTTGCTGAAACATTTTGAAAGTGAAATTC
The DNA here is from genome assembly GCA_008369825.1 of Triplophysa tibetana. Lineage (NCBI taxonomy): Eukaryota > Metazoa > Chordata > Actinopteri > Cypriniformes > Nemacheilidae > Triplophysa > Triplophysa tibetana. The sequence continues at coordinate 32,156,500 of CM017899.1, forward strand.
AAGTACTTTATAATTCTTTTCACCAGAACATTAAATCTCTATTTATTCCAATTTAAATGTTTTTCTGTGATGACAAAAATATATATTTCCCTTAGATGTATACATATTTCAAAGGTTCATTTAATATCATATGGCGTACAAATCATTACTTTAATCACCAAATTCTTATGTTATCAGAAAAATTTTATACTAATATCTGTTTGAATTTATGTAGGCTAGCAAATAAGGAATTGCACAAAAATATGATGGCTGTTATCGTGGTTTGCTCATTTTATTGGAGATTATGCACAGCATTGGTTATAGCCTAAAATGTATATTAACTCTAAATGTATTCCTCAAATTAAAAAAGTTTTGCTCAAGGATCAAAAAGGATGTTGATTCAGGAATGTTGTGCTTAATGAAATCACTGTACCCGTTTCACAAACACTTTGGCCTGTAGTCTATGTATGTCCTCTTACATTTTTATCAGTCAATTAGATACATTTCTTCAATCATCCTTAAGATTTGCAAACCAGTTAATGCATTTCTCAAAAGAGAAATTATATTATTAGAAAACCAGAATGTGTATTTGTGTTTTTGAAAGAAAACGTTGAACATTAACCATTAAGTAATCCCAATAGAGCAGTGCCTTGCAGCCACCTACAGGCGGATTTATTTTTATATATTCAGTCACTTTGCATAAACATAGCCACTAAATTAAGACTTATTCTCACAGACTAGCATTTAGTTAGCAATAATCGTTCTTGCTTTTCAACTAGACCAATCTAGCTCTTTATGTAATTGACTTGTGTGAGTAGTGAAGAAATAAATTAAATGATTAACTTGTAAGACTAGTCTAAGTGGTTTATGCATCTGGCCCCTGGTATTAAAGGACTCTGGTTTATAGCTTGCTAGAAATTCATAATCAATTTTTTTATAACATAGGAATTCAAAACATAATTGAGTGTGTTTCCAAAAACACACATATCACATGTGATCACATGTGTTTTTTGCACCTGTGAATTGCGTGTGTCTTTTCTGTATGGGTTAAAGGAGCAAATGTCAAATTTTTTGCCTCTTTACAAAACAATGTCTTCATAGGTGTATAAAGACCTTAAATAATGAACCGTTATGTTTGTTTTGCTTGGAATAAGTTATTTTTATCTACATACATAACAGGCTGCATGGACGGATTTCGCCATATTTGGCCGCTATGTTTTGAACAGTAGCCCTAAACGAACAAACAGCTCTACAATCACGTTTCTTATATGTTGTAGCACGCAAGAAATAAAGCTAAAATAAGTGAATAGAAAACACTGACACAAGTATAGAAATGTAACAATAACTTTTGCAATAGCATACAGGTTAAATGGATACTACGTCAAAATATTTTCTTAGGGTTGGGCTTCGTTTTATCCCTTAGTACAGATAGAAAACGTAATTCGCTCTGACTATGCCAGGCCCTTTCTGCGGTGTATTTATATCTGTATGATAGATATGTTTTGTGATAAAACAACAGACAGTGGATTTTGATTATGTGTATACAATACCTACCTTTATCGGGGTGTACACCACCTCTTGTTTGATAATATGACCAGCTGCTTGGCACACTGTACATTCTGACACCTGTTTAAAACACACACATTATATATATATATAAATTTGCCTCTTTACATCATGGCCTCCTAATCAACCCCTATATGTACTAATTGGCTTCGTGTAAATGTCTCTTCTCAAACAATAAGCTGGTGTTCGTTAGGCGTTTTGGTGCAATATGGCTGCTGTCGCATCATCCGGGTGGATACTGTACATTGGTGGTGATTGAGGAGATTCTCCCCTTCCATGCAAAGTGCTTTGAGTACCAAGAAATGTGTTATATAAATGTAATGAATTATTAACTATTATAATGATATACACAGTTTATATAAAGTCATGTAAAAAAGCTAGGACACCCTATTGAATATTTTAGTTTTCTGTATCAGGATATAATAAAAAAATCATCTGGGCCATGGCTGCCCTTTACATTGGGAAAATACAATCTCAGATGAACAACAATACATGACGAATTACACCATGTCATGAAAAAGCCATGGGTGAAAAAGTAATGAGAGTTAAGACACCCTTATCACTTCCATAGGAATTAAGAGGATCAGTAATTATACTGCTAATCAAATGCCTTTGATAAACTGATCATCAGCAAGTGTGAGCACCTCTACTGTCATCTCTATTATTCACATTTAGCAAACATTCAAGACAGCTGTCAATCTTTTCAGATGTGGACAATGACGTCCCAGCAAATTCACCCTAAGGCCAGACCATGCAGTTTTAGAGAAGTTCCAAACAACCCAAGAACTGCACCTCAGACTCTACAGACCTCGGTTATCATGGTCAATTCTGGTAACTTGCGACCAGACGAGTATGGCATGTCTGGAAGGATTGCCAGGAAAAAGTCTCCTCTCTCTGAAGGACAATGCAGCACAGCTAAGGTTTGAAAAAATCCAAGCTAAAACAAACTAAATACTTATGGAACAATGTCTTTAGGCCAGACAAGACCAAACGGTAAGTGTTTTGCCATAATGCACAGCACCATGCTCGCTGAAAACTAAACACATGATATCAGCAAAAACACCCCATACTAAAAGTTAAGCATTTTGGGCTTGTTTTGTAGCCACAGGACCTGGGGACCTTGCAGTCACCGAGTTGACCATGATCTCCTCTATATTAAAGACAAATGTGGGAGCATCTGTCCAACAGATAAAGCTTGGCTAGTATTGGGCATGCAACAGGACCATTACTGTAGCTTTTCTAAAACAGAATGTCCGAAAAAGAGAAGAAGAATGGCGCAGTCACGTCCATATCTCATCTCAACTGAAATGCCGTGATGATACATTACTAGAACTGCGCATAAGCACGATGCCCACATCAATGAACTGAAGCACCGCTGTAAAGAAGAACCAAACATATTGACCTAAAAGCAGCTAAATCATAAGGTGTCCTTACTTTTTCATCCATGGCTTTTTCATTTTGGTTTTATTATATAAATAATTATACTGTGAAGTATGTCATTTGTGTTGTGTTTTTGTAATTTTAAGACAGGCCTCAGTGATTTTTTATTATGTCCTGATAAAGAAAACCATAAAATTCAATGGGCTGTCCTAGCTTTTTCACAGCCAATCAAACTGCAGATAATCTTGATGGCAAGCGGGAATCACTCCGCGCTCGGTTGGTGCGTTTTTCTTTCGCCTTGCTGTGCTTTTACGGGAGAGTTGCACAATAAAAGGAATGAGATCCCTGTTACTACAAAGGGATCCAGACTTATAAAAAACTTTCCGAAACAAGTATCAAGCACAGAAACACTACGTCACACGTCCAGCATGAGAAGACAGCACGTATAACAGTGTAAAGAAGTCAGAATGCATGAAATAGCATGTTACCCGATCTATAATATTGTACATTTAAATTATTGATTTTATTGTGAAATATATAATAAAGGTATTTTTTCGTTTAGCATGACGCCATAAGGTTTTGTAAACCTTTTAAATTGATAATATCAAATGGCAAATACATTTTTAATTAAAAGTGCATATTTTCAAACATTTCACAAATCCAGTGTTCACTTAGCCATGTGTCGATGTCAGCAGACATCCCAGGCCAGAAAAACCTCTTTGAAATGGCGTCTCTGGTCTTTTTTATCCAGTGTGAACACCTGTGAACTGTCATGAAAATCCCTAAAAACGTCGTCAGCCTCCTCCGTGCCTCTAACCACTTTGGTTTTGATGGCTTTACCAGGACCTTTCAAATAGTGCAGTGCTCCATCTATAATAATAAAGTATACATTTACATCGGACATATATCAGACTGAGTAACGTTAGGCTATTAGACAATGACAATATCCAGAACACAATCAATGGCCAATATTTAGACAAAACCATAAATCCTAACCAAAATTTACCTTCCAGGACATACTTTGAAGCCTTTCGTCTCATTTCATTTTTATCCTTCTTTGAAATGTTTGGCGAATACTGGCCTTTGGTTTTGTAATCCAGAATAATCTGGTACAGTACTGGATCCATATTGTGCTAAAGTCGTAAGTGTTAACCTCGTGTAGTCGTTGCTCTCTAATTCGGGTCTTAATGGAGCTCCCACAAATTTGCCTTCACCTGCAATTTAATAATAATAATAATATGCTACAATAAAGGCATTTAGCATCATATACTTATATGTATAGTTAAATTGGGTCAGTTTCATGCTTGTGACACGTTTCTAGTGGGAGATACGGGAGGTGCATTTTCTGGCAGACAGGTGCCTCAGTGTGAAATATATGAAGAACTCTTTTCCAAAACGCATTAAGTGCCAAATAAAAAAAAAGTTTGTCACGCCATTTTGCCGTTTACTAAACCTATTCACTGTTTCATGCCAAATCTCTATATTTCCTTGTTTAAAATGAAGTGCAAGATGCAGTTTCTTTCCAAAACGCTATAAGTCCCGAACCTGTTTTAGCCTAAATGCGATATGTCCTCTGGACCAATCAGAATTCGTTCGTTAGTGGTATTTGTATGTGTTATTTCTAAATTATTTGTTGTATGTGGTAGAAAATATTGAAACATAAAAATATTTATTTTATTTTACCATTTAGTTTGTTACTATTTATTATATTTGGCTGTTATTTATTTCATGCATTTGCATTTATTTGATTTAAATTAATTTATGGTATGAGTCCCTGATGTCATATGTTTCATGTTCTCTTATTTGTTTGTTTTTAAAAGAAATAAACCAATTTTTTTAAAAGGATGGATTGTAGCGTTTTGAAAAAAATAAAAATAAAAATTGAATTTATAATCGACAATATTGTTGTTTTATTTAACAATCATTGTTTAACATGTTCAGACTGAGCCAACAGACCATTTTAACAGAATACATTGAATATTAATAAAATATATGGGTCTAGGTTAAAAAATGTCATTTTCATGAAAATTATTAAAATGGAGGTTTATAGCGTTTTGGAAAAGAGCTCTTCAAATATTTCTAGTGGGAGATACGGGAGGGTACAGACTGGCTCATTTAAATGAGTTGATTTGTCCTGAAAAGCAGTAAACTTGCTCTGCGCACGTACATTGTTACACAGTTAATGTCACTTTACAAGGTTATTGGCAAAAAAATCCTGCCAATTCTGGTCCTGATTATAATTGCTTTATAAAATTATAAAATATTTTTTAATTATAATTGGTTTATAAATTATAAAATGCCTGATTGGTATTCATGAAACTATGCTACGCGTATGCAGTAACCGTTTTATAAAAGCAATTGCATTTAATAACTGCTTCGAGGGTCTTATTGCTGTAATTTAACACACTGAGGGCATCTAGTGGATTTAAACAGAACTGCAGTTTCCGCCTTTTATATTTAGAAGAATTTCAGCAAATGCGCGTTCCCGCGACTGGGGTGCTTTTCTCGGCACAACACCTGTTCAAACCAACCAGCCATAATTTAAAATTTAGCATTTTCACGCTTTTTTCCCTCAGGTAATGTTACCGTTATAGCAGCTAAAAGCTTTGCCTCTTAATCTCACTGATTATTACAATTAATGACAGAAATAATGTTTGGAAATGTAAAAAGAAATTTCCTTCTGACTCACGACAGCAAACGATAGAAATATCTGACTTTTATACCATTTTCCAGCTGGTAAAAACACTAGTGTTCTAATAATTTTGGCCTCCACTGTGTGATATATATATCCTCAGAAGTTAATGATATACAGTATGAATGTAGTGAATGAAGTAAAATACTAAAAGTGAAGTTTGAGATTTTCTTTAAAAATTAGCATTTTTATCAGCCCTCTGTGTTTGTCATTAAATGCTCTTAACTTAATGTTAGTTATGTTTAAGACTAACTGTCATATATTTAACAGGTGGGGACTGTCATGGTGGAATACTTGTAAAATGTAGAGACCAGTGATGTATTCTTCACATTTTGTGCCTTGGGGACGAGGCAGCAACGACATCCCAGACCTTCGCCATTGTATTGGGTCATGCCATTGAAACTGACTCGTTGCTCAGTTGATCTGTTTCAAGTTAGGGTTAAATATAACTGTAGCAAGGCAATGAGACAACATATAACCCAATGTTTAGGTTATGTTTAACCCAGAAACACAGTTAACCTGACCCACTAGATGGGTCAAACAAACAACCCAGGACTTTGGTCAAAATAACCCAGCGCGTGTTCTGTCCCATAGTTACCCAGCAGCTGGGTTAAGGTTGGGTTATTTTTTTATGTGCAGCGTGTTTGTGTGTGAATAGAAGAATGTGATAGAAGTGAATTGATAGAGGTGTAGTAGTGTGTGCTGCTTGTGTGCCAGTGAGTTACTGTTACAGTATGCTGAGAAATGTCTTAATATTGTTGCTTCTGGTCCAGGAAAGCATTGTTGCAATCGTGTGGTGTAAATCCTGTATGATTGAACATGTGCACAGGTGTTGATATTGTCAGCTTGTGATCTTAGTTTGTAACTTGTCAATGTAATCCTGTATATTCTTCCTGTATCCTGTATACACATCGTACCCTATAGACTCATTTAAAACTGTATTGTGTGCATGTGTGTGAATGGGGGATCCATAAAACACTTGTGACCTCTGAATTCTTAATCTGGGCCTGAGTCTGCTAATGTGTGCAATAACAGTTCTTTTAAATCTGATGTTGAAATGAAGGGCTTTTACTTTAGTCTATTCAGAATACAAATTCAAACTAATCGATTTACTTGAATGATCTCACAGCACTGGCACTAGTGTCGATTCTTTAATCCATTATCCTCACATGAACTTGCATGTTAGGCAACAATCTCTGCAGGAAACTGCTTTCCACAAATTGGACAGGAGTCCTAAGGGCCAAGTGCTTATAAAGAGGTTCATAAAGAAACATATCACTGTAGTGTTCTCAGGTTCAGGTTTATGAGCCGAATAATGAAAAGAACTGATGTGTGTGATATCAGTCTGAGTATCCCCAAACATCATTGATAGTTTACCACACACATGAGATCTGGATCCTGTTCTGATGTCGTTCCGCTTCCTCTTCAGATTCATCTTTCTTTGAATAGAAAACACATTTATAAAAATGACAAGTCAACTGAACATTGAATTACACTACAAGGATTTCATCAAATCATAACTATGGTGTTTTTATATACATTTTGTAAGACATCAACTTAAGAAGAGAACTTATCTCCACAGGACTCAATATGGAACTGGATCAGGGGCAGAGGAACCAGCTTGCCTCATGTCATTCATGTGTTTTTTGGCCTTCTTTTAAACTCTGGAGCATCATATGTCAGTGGGGAAGTATCTATATTTTCTTGAAGAAGGACAATGTATATCACTTTTTTTCCGTTATTTGATGAAGACCTAAGAATGTTTGCTGTGTGCCCTTCAGTGCCCTGGGGCAATGCACTGGTCTTTCTTTGTCCACTGCCACCTTTGAAAACAGAAAACATTTGATCAGCTCTTCAAATGACCTTTAGTTCCTAAACAAACATACATTCTTTTCATTTAACACAAACAAATGTGTTGTTTTTATCATATATATTACAAGACTAGATACTTAACAGCACTTGATACTTTCGATAACATTGAAGAAATCTCACATGAAGCTTTTTTCAGGAGCCAACCACAACGCAAGTCCTCATTTTTGGAAATTCTTCCAGCATAACTCGACTTATCTGTATAAATCTGCACTTCTGTCATTGTTAAATTTAATTTTCAAGATCTTCAGCTTCAGATGATACAAAACAATACAGTCTAGTTAATATGCCAGACACACATGGCTGACAGCAATACTGATACTCAGAAAGAAGATTTCCTTTTAGTAGATGTAAATATTGCAGCTGATTCTATCATGAGATTTTATAGTCATGAGTTGTATGTGACATAACTCGTTGATCCATTGATCCTGGACTTATATTGGTTTTATGCAATATAAGTCCAGTGGGGATTTCTTTAAGACTGCAAGGGAAGCTCAGCTTCCCCTATAATTGTCAAAAAATGAATGGTCAAATATATGTACTATTATGTTAACATTTTATTGACTAAAAATGCGTTAAACACGTTCATCTCGAACGAAAACAATTTCGTTCAGAATCAGCTACTTAGGTCGGCTGACTCGATTTCCTTCTCATTCATTCTCGTAGCGTACAGTGCATTACTCTGTTGAAGCCCAGCGTCCATTGACTTCAATGGGGCTGCTTTAAACAGTTTTTTTCAGTGCTTAGAAATAAGACTGTCATTGGATAATGCTGCGATTATCCATCACAATTATCACACAATTATACACCACATTCCTTGTTTCAGTTTAATGTAATTCTCACATTTCCTCCGTCGAGTTTAATATCTTTTTTTAGATAGTTTGTTCATTTGATTCATTGTGAAATGAGCTTCCCCTCTTTGAAAGACCAGCAGCCGCCACTGGTCCATACCGAAACCCCTGTTTCATATATTTTTAATCTTATTTTCAGCCATTTGTAAAGTTATCACTGCAGGCTTATGGTTATGGATTCTTATTTGGTCGCCTGTCATCAAATCAACGGATTATACGTTTGGACAAAGTCTGACGGAACTAATCAATACAAAAGAAATGGATACAAAATAACTCCAACAACCAGCGTTTCAGTGATTTCTGCTGCACAGAGATGGAGAATCTGTCCAGATGTTACAAATATCACTAGACAAAATATCAAGACACCAGTGACAGACAGAGCCGTGATAAAGCAGACAGAATATATGGTGACTTGTAAGGATCAGAAAGACAGACAATGATATCACTTAAAAAAGTCATGTAGTATACTCAAAACAATTTTAAGAAATTCAAATAAAAACCACAAACATGATGATAAGACTGTTACCTTATAGAGGTGTAAAGGTACACATCAGTGATGGTTTGGTACGTTCTGTACTGTAGGGGGAAGACAACTAAAAGTGAAATTGCTATTTTTTAACATTGGTTTATTGAGTAAATTGTGCCTTGAATAATACATTTAAATATATTAAATATAATTTTCTTAATGATACAAATATTGATACTCAGCTATATATCTCATCAAGACCAGATGATTCCTTCAAACTATCCAAACTGGCAGAGTGCATCGAGGACATAAAACATTGGATGACTAGTAATTTCCTTCTTTTAAACTCTAACAAAACGGAAATATTACTTATAGCACCAAAAACACGTAAACAGAATATCTCCGATTACAGCCTGCAAATTGAAGGCTGCACTGTTACTCCAACAAATACAGTTAAAGACCTAGGCGTTATATTAGACGGCAACCTGTCATTTAAAAATCACATCTCAAATATCACAAAAACAGCCTTCTTCCACCTTAGAAATGTTTCCAAGTTACGAAATATTTTATGTTTTGCTGACGCAGAAAAGCTTATTCATGCATTTGTGACCTCAAGACTTGACTATTGTAATGCTCTACTTAGTGGTTGTCCTGTATCATCGATAAACAAACTACAGTTAGTTCAGAATGCAGCTGCCAGAGTTCTTACTAGGTCAAGAAAATACGATCACATAACCCCAGTTTTATCATCTCTTCACTGGCTACCCATTAAGTATCGTATTGATTTTAAAATTCTTTTAATTACTTACAAAGCCTTAAACGGTTTAGCCCCTACTTACTTAACTGAGCTTTTATCACATTACAACCCATCACGCTCTCTAAGATCTCAAAACTTAGGACTTTTGACAACACCTAGAATAGCTAAATCCACCAAAGGGGGTCGAGCTTTCTCATACGTAGCACCTTAACACTGGAATAGCCTTCCTGATACTATTCGAGGGTCAGACACACTCTCCCAATTTAAATCCAGATTAAAGACACATCTTTTCAGCCTAGCTTTCACTTAATGCATAGTTAATGAACAGCAGCTACACTAATTATTCTCTTTATTCTCTTTCTGCCTCCGCCTCGGGATGCCCATCCCGAGGTAGGAAGAAGTTCCACCATGTCCAGACGACCGACAGATGCCGATCCCCAATTTGAGATAACGCCAGCTACAGCTGCAGACTGACTGAGCATCCCAGCTCCATCTAAGGCAATTCCACCACCAGCCAAGAGAAATATGACCATCGGACCATCCCAGCTCAGACCAATACACCCCCAACCAAGAGCAAAGACGGACTATTTGTCTCATTAATGCTGAAGTTACAATATTTGGTATTGAATGCTAAACTTAAATCACATGTCAGCAGTTTGAGTGCAGCTATGACACGTCAGAGGGGATCTGGCCCTCCCGGTTGAGCCTGGTTTCTCCCGAGGTTTTTTTTCTCCATTAATCAATCATTGGAGTTTGGGTTCCTCGCCACAGCAGGGCAGTGTTGGCCTGCTCACCGGGAGACTGCATTTATTAATTTATTTAGAAATTATATATTATTTATTAGTATGATCTTACTCGTTGTATAAATACAATGCACTGTGCTGTGTTTTACCTTTTCTGTTTTTCCTGTTTGCCTTGTAAAGCTGCTTTGAAACAATACACATTGTGAAAAGCGCTATATAAATAAACTTGAATTGAATTGAATTGTAAACTATGAAGCCCTCACTTGGAAATAACTACAATATTAAAAGTAACAATTATCAACAGAACCGTTACACCTTTTCTAACATACTATATAAAGATGACACAAATGATGTAGCAGTACGGCAGACACAACATGATGTGAAATGTTTGCTGAAAAAACTCTATTATGTCTTTAGAGTTGATTTTTTATTGATCTTAAAGTCTAACCTCTGCGTGATCCACATTATCAGCAAGATTTATGGTCCTCCTTCCAAGACCTGCTTACAAGAGCACTGCCTCATCCTTTGGAGTTTTGTCAGTATTTTCAGGTTTCAGACAGAAATGCTTTTCCATGAACTTAATCACAGATACACGTGTAATATCTGCAGACTTCCTTTTCCTCCAGAATACATCGATGGAAAGCATCTTGAATGAAGCGTAGACAGTTATTTATTACTGAAATTCCTCATGTCAAAGGACACATTTTTTAATGATTATAAAACAATGTTGACGTGTTTTTGAAAACCTATCATTGAGTATTTTTATCATTGAAATAAAGATAATTAATAAAGATTCAACATAACACAAAGTATTCTTATTTTTTAATGAGCCAATACTGGAATGTTTATGAAGTCAATGAGTAATTGTATAACAGAACCGTGACCTACATTTAGACAATAATTATGGTTATCATTTTTGTAAAAATCAATCAGTCCTACTGTAACAAATCTCTTCTCATCTCCTGCTTCACTGTGTCTGGTCTTATAGGTCTGTTGTTGTCAGGTCCTGTAGCAGTAGACTGAGCAGAGCTGTGTTGAGGTGTCTGAGGTCTTTCACTTTCATTTCTTATGTAGTTCATAAACATGAGAACTGCTGACTCAATGTTTGTGTTCTGTTCATTCTGAGAGAAATCAGGGTTACAATTAAATTACACACATTTAGAAAATGGAAGTCTGTACATTGTGTGACACAACTTGTTTACAAATAAAACACTCAACTATCTCTGAATATATCTGGGAGTCCTAAACCATGTCATTTCAATATAGTACTCTGAGTACAATAGTACTCTGTCATTTGAAAGCCATGTCGCCAACACCTGTAAAATTGCATTTTTCCATCTTAAGAATATATCTAAACTACGTCATATGCTGTCACTGTCAGATGCAGAGAAATTAATTCATGCATTCATGACATCAAGACTAGATTATTGTAATGCACTTCTAGGTGGATGCCCTGCAGGCCTATTACAAAAACTGCAACTTGTTCAAAACGCGGCAGCTCGAGTTCTTACACGTACAAAAAAGTATGAGCATATAACCCCGGTTCTGTCAACCTTGCACTGGTTACCTATAAAGCATCGCATTAACTTTAAGATCTTGCTTATTACCTATAAAGCCCTACATGGTCTAGCGCCGCAGTATTTGAATGAACTTCTATTGTATTACAGACCTCAACGTACATTACGCTCTCAGGCGTCCTGTCAGTTGGTAATACCTAGAATTTCAAAATCAAGTGCAGGTGGTAGATCCTTTTCGTATCTAGCGCCTAAACTTTGGAATATTCTTCCCTGCACGGTCCGGGAGGCAGACACACTCTGTCAGTTTAAATCTAGACTAAAGACTCATCTTTTTAATCTTGCATACAATACTCCTCCATAATATTAATCCTCAGAGGATTTAGGCTGCATTATTTAGATCAACCGGAACCAGAAACACATCCAACAACAAATGATGTACTTGTTGCATCAAAGAGTGCAGAACAGTACTCTACTCTCAGCCAGTCTTGTCTCTTTGTTCCAAGGTTACCGCAGGATGCAGTTCATGCCCAGACCCGATGGCAGAGCTGAGAATGGGAAGCGGTGACCTGACAAGAGCTAAGAGGATAGAGCTGGATAAAGGACGCCACAACTTTGATTTTCCTACAACATTTCAAATGTTATTAGATTGTGAATGATTATCTTAAATCTATCATTTACCTTATTAAGTTTTTTTTTTTTTTTTTTTTTTTTTTTAGCCTTGTTGTGCAAGCACTGTTGAGCTTGTGCAGAGGCAGCAGCTTTTGCCAGAGGGGAACTGGAATCCCCTGGTTGGGCCTGGGTTCTCCTGAGGTTTTTTTTCTCGATGGGAGTTTTGGGTTCCTCACCACCGTTTGCATATTGTTTTGCACTATCTGCCTGGCCGGGGGGGCTGCTTTAGAATTCAGAAATTAGACATAATTATTATTGCATATAAGAATTTATAGTCCGTTTAATATTTGACCTGTGGTTCTTTCTCCTTTATCGCCAATGTGTGCTTTCACTGTGTGTGTGTGCGTCTATGTCAATGTGTGTGTGTGTATGTATGTTTGCATATTGTGTGTGTGGAGCATTTGTATGTCTGTCTTTGTTGTTTTCACCTTTGTCTTGTTTTTACAGGTATATGCCTTTAGTTTTTTTACTTGTATTCAATGTGTCTCATGTACAGCTGCTTTGTAACAATGAAAATTGTAAAAAGCGCTATATAAATAAAGTTGAGTTGAGTTGAGTTGTTTTAAACAGGCAAATTGGTTCCCTTTCGATACTTCACTCGTACTGCGTAGCAGGACGCTATGGGGAAAACTCCTTTTTCTCCGATGACTAAAGCTTTTCAATAATGCAGTGAATACTGCACGGCCATTGGTGCGTGCAAAGTAAAACTTTGCGCCAATGGAAGCGAAGCTGCACGGACCTATGGCGATGAAGCCGGCCAGAAGGGGCGGGGCTTATGGCTATATAAGCAGACACATCGCCGTAATGTCTTCAGATCTCTTCTCCTTCAGCGACGACTTCAACTTCGCTACCGGACGGATAGCTTCGCCGTCGGAAAAGCCCTGCAGCGGATTAGACCTCTCTGCTTAGCGAGTTCGCTTGCATTAGCAGCGCCGGTTTTTCTCCCTGCCGCCATCCGGCAAAGCTCTAAAAAAGCAAATTTCCTGAGCAAATTTCCTGCGGCGTTGTTGCAAATGCCGCGCCGTTCCTGTCACTCGTGTGGGGTTCACCTGCACGCCGCTGACGGTCAGGGCGAGTGCGTCTCATGCTTGGGAGTTTCCCACGCTCAAGACGCACTCAGAGAGACGGAATGCCCTCATTGCGAGAGTATGAGTCTCTCCTCTCTGCGCTCGCGGATAGCTTTCTTTTCAGAGAGCGATTCCGCTCCTCGATCCCTCCCGCTTCAATCCCCAGCGGAGACGAAGCAGCGGGGTAGAGGAACAAAGCGCTCGGGGAAGAGCGAGCTCACGTCCGTTCGGCGTGCCTCGCTCTCTCCACGGAGAGACACTTCGCCGGTTTGCTTCTTCCAACCTGACCAGCGTCCATCGGCAACCGCCGGTGACATGGTCTCGTTTGGCGGAAGCGAATTCGAGGAAGACGACGCTATGTCAATAGCGGCTTCAGACGGGGAGGAGCTGTCGGGCTCGGTTTTCGACCCCGCCCCCCTGCCGTCTGTAAAGCACAGCGAACCCGCGCTGGGTGTGGACTCCGAGCTTCTCCGGGTCCTCACTAAGGCTGTGGAAGAACTGGGCTTGGAGTGGTCCTCTCCGGAGGAGCCCACTCGCAGCCGCCTGGACGAATGGTTCCTGCCGGGGCGCCGCCCAGCCCCTCGTCAGCAGACTTCACCGTTTTTCCAGAAGTTCATGACGAACTCACCAAGTCATGGCGCGCACCCTACTCTGCCCGCCTACGACCCTCATCCTCCTCCACTCTCACCTCGGTTGACGGCGCAAAGGGAAAAGGCTATGAGAAGCTGCCTCCCCTGGACGAGTCTGTGGCCGCACATCTGTGTCCGCCCTCGGCCATCGGTTGGACGGCGAAAGCAGCTCATCCCTCCAAGCCGTGCAGAAGAACATCGGCCCTTGCTGGACGCGCTTTTTCGTCTGCCGGCCAAGCGGCTTCAGCACTGCATTCCATGGCAGTGCTCCAGGTGTACCAGGCCAAACTTCTCCAGGGGATGGACGAGTCTGGCTCTGACATCGCGCCCTTCAAAGAGCTGCGGAGTGCGACGGATCTTGCTCTACGCGCCACCAAGGTCACGGCCCAGGCGATAGGCAGATCCATGGCCAGCCTCGTGGTGCTCGAGCGTCATCTATGGCTGACACTCACGGAGATGAAGGAGGCTGACAAGGTCCCCTTCCTCGATGCTCCGATTTCCGCCACCGGCCTCTTCGGACCAGCAGTGGAGGGTTTCGCGGATCGTTTCACGGCAGCGCAGAAGTCTTCGCAGGCCATGAAACATTTCCTGCCAAAGAGACCTGGATCCAGACCTGCTCCGGCTTGCCCCAAACCAGCGCCGGCTCAGCAGCCTGTCAAAGCTACTCCCCCCGCTGGTCAGAAGGCTACTGGAAGTGAGACCCGTCAACGCTATCGCTCGGGGAGACGCTTCCCCCACCCTCAGCGCCAGGGACCCCGGCCAAGAATCACGCTGGACCCTGCGCCTCAGGCACCATCCTGAGACTTATGTGAGGAAGAGGAAGTTACCGTGTCTCGCTGTTGCTGGACCTCCTCTAAAGAAAGCTCTTGCATGTGCCCAAGCACCCCGTTCTGTTCCGGGTGCCGGCAAAAATGTGTTTACCTTTGTTGTTACAAATGCTGTGTCTGTTCTCATACCCACACAACCCACCGCTGTTCTAGCGGATACTTTAATAAAACACAAACATTGTCAGAAAAAGAGCAATCTTCCTCTTCCACTCTCCACGGGAGTCAAGCCCCCAATAGGCGGCATACCTCCCCAATGCATTCAACCCCTTGCCCTACGGGTCGAGGCCTGGCAGGCCATCCCCGGGGTTTCGGATTGGGTTATGAGCATAATATCTCGGGGATATTCTCTCCAGTTCGCTCGCAGGCCCCCACGGTTCAGCGGAGTCATCTCCACCCGTGTTCAGAGCACGAATGCACACGTCCCGCGCACGGAGTTGCGGAACTTACTGGACAAAGGAGCCATAGAACCGGTTCCTCCAGATCAAACCAAGTCAGGCTTCTACAGCCGCTACTTCCTCATACCCAAAAAGGATGGTGGTCTCCGCCCCATCCTCGATCTCAGACATCTGAACCGCGCTCTTATGAAACGGCGCTTCAGAATGATTACACTGAAACAGATCCTCTCGCAAATATGCCCAGGGGACTGGTTTTTCTCCCTGGATCTGAAAGACGCGTACTTTCACATCCAGATAGCCCCCCATCACAGACGATTCTTGTGATTCGCCTACGAAGGG
The DNA here is from genome assembly GCA_008369825.1 of Triplophysa tibetana. NCBI lineage: Eukaryota > Metazoa > Chordata > Actinopteri > Cypriniformes > Nemacheilidae > Triplophysa > Triplophysa tibetana. The sequence continues at coordinate 32,172,246 of CM017899.1, forward strand.
GTTGCATATCAATACATGGTCCTTCCATTCGGGCTGTCTCTAGCTCCTCGCACCTTCACGAAGTGCATGGACGCGGCTCTATCCCCCCTCAGGCAGATAGGAATCCGCATTCTGAACTACCTCGAATATTGGCTGATTCTAGCACAGTCAGAGGAAGAACTACGGGCCCACAGGTCCATCCTCCTCAGCCATCTCGAATGCCTGGGACTCAGGATCAACCATGCCAAGAGCGCTCTGTCCCCCAGTCAACGAATTTCGTTCCTGGGGGCGGGTTTCGATTCGATCCGTATGACGGCCAGAATCGCGCCAGACCGTGCTCTGGCTATTCAGCAGCTCGCGGCCTCCTTTACACTGGGAGTTTCACACCCCCTCAAAGTGTTTCAGAAGATGCTGGATACTGCAGTTGGGCGTTCTTCGGATGCGTCCGCTGCAGTACTGGTTAAAACCAAGAGTTCCGCCACACGCTTGGCGTCTCGGACGCCTACGCGTCGCGGTGGATCAAGTCTGTGTATCCGCCCTAACACCATGGAGGGATCCTCTTTGGCTGGTGCAGGGTGTGCCCCTGGGCACCACATGCAGACGGAAGGTGATCACGACAGACGCCTCCAACACAGGTTGGGGGGCTCTGTGCGATGGAACACCGGCCTTCGGCCACTGGTCGATTCAGGAGAAGGGACTGCACATCAACTACCTGGAAATGCAGGCAGTATGGCTAGCCCTTCGCTACTTTCTGCCGGTCTTACGGGACCGCCATGTCTTAGTCCGATCGGACAGCATGACAGTGGTGTCCTACATAAATCACCAGGGAGGCCTCTCCTCAAGACGCCTTTTTTCCCTGGCACTTCGCCTCCTGGAATGGGCCCAATCCAATCTGCGCTCACTGAGGGCATCTCATGTGCCGGGCAGACTGAACCAGGGAGCAGATATCTTATCTCGGAGCAACGTCCCTTCAGAGGAATGGACGCTCCACCCCAAGGCGGTTCAGAAAATCTGGGAAGTCTTCAGCAAAGCGGAAGTCGACCTCTTTGCCTCGAAAGACAATACTCATTGCCCAACTCACTTTTCGAAGAACAAGGATGCCTTGGCCCACAACTGGCCCAATTGTCTCCTTTATGCCTTCCCTCCGATCGCTCTCATACCACAGAAGATAAAGAGGATCATAGAACAGAAGCACAAGGTGCTGTTCGTAGCCCCACTCTGGAAGAACCAGCCTTGGGTTGCAGAACTGTCTCAGCTGCTCGTAGCAGCCCCGTCGCCTATCCCCCTGAGACGAGACCTCCTCTCTCAGGCAGGCAACACGATTTGGCACCCCCAGCCAGAACTATGGGCACTGCACCTTTGGCCTCTCGACGGGAGCCTACGGTCATCCCCGAGAGCGTCATAAATACGATATCACAGGCTAGAGCTCCGTCTACAAGGCGTCTCTATAACCTCAATTGGTCTGTTTTTTCTGCCTGGTGCTCCATGCGCGGAGCAAACCCAGAATACTGTGACATATCACTAATTCTGTCCTTCCTGCAGGAGCTGATGGAGAAGGGCCGTTCCCCTTCCACGCTCAAGGTTTATGTGGCAGCAATTGCAGCTTCTCATGCCCCCATAGAGGGCCGAGGAGTTGGGAGGAACGACTTGGTCGTTCGGTTTCTGAAGGGTTCTAGGCGGCTACGCCCTCCTCGCCCCCTCACAGTTCCCATATGGGATCTGCCTACGGTGTTGAGAGCTCTCAAGGGTCCCTTCTTTGAGCCTCTGCAGTCAGTGGACCTTAGTCCCCTAACACTTAAAACCGCTCTGCTCCTAGCATTACCATCGGTAAAACGTGTGGGCGATCTACAGGCGCTCTCCGTGAGCCCCTCCTGTCTTGAATTTGGGCCTAATGACTCTAAAGTAGTCCTCAAACCGAGACATGGTTACGTGCCTAAAGTGCTTTCTACTCCCTTTAGAGCACAGGTAGTGACACTTTCTGCGCTTCCCTCCTCCGAGCTCAATCTGCTCTGTCCTGTCAGAGCACTTAAGATTTACATTGAGCGTTCCGCCCCCTTTAGGAAATCGGAACAACTCTTTGTCTGCTTCGGTGACCGCACCTTAGGGTCTCCAGTCTCGAAGCACAGACTATCTAAATGGATAGTTGAGGCTATTGCGCTAGCATACTCTTCCTTGGGCCTTCAATGCCCTACGGGAGTCAGAGCCCATTCCACAAGAGGTGTCGCCTCTTCCTGGGCATGGTCTAGTGGAGTCTCCATAGCGGATATTTGTGCGGCGGCCTGCTGGGCTTCGCCTTCCACATTTACCAGATTCTACAGTCTGGACCTTCCGGCCTTACACGCCCGGGTCCTTTCTGCCTAAGACTAGAACGCTCGGCTGTGGTTGCGCTCAACCACACCGGCACCTAGCATTCCTTTGGGACGATTAACCGGATTAGGCCACCTATTAGCTTGGCACTTCCGTCTTTCGCAGGTTTCCCTGCATCATACGTTTTTCGTTCCACTTGTAGCACGGCGGGATTGTATTGGTTCCCCATAGCGTCCTGCTACGCAGTACGAGTGAAGTATCGAAAGGGAACGTACTCGGTTACTTACGTAACCTCGGTTCCCTGAGATACGGGAACGAGTACTGCGTTCCTTGCCGTGCTTACAAGCTGCGTATGGTCGTCGCTTCAGTCGAATTGACCTGAAGACATTACGGCGATGTGTCTGTGTCTGGGAGAAGCAGTTTTGTTGCAGCCTGAGAATCAACAGGTACTCGTAAGTGAAATCGATCATTAGTGTTTCATTGAGTCTAACGCAGTTTCGTTTCCTTTGTTTACGTCCGCTGAGTCACGCGCTGTTAGTTGCATTTGTTTACGTGTTAATATTGGGACATTTGGAAGGCGTGTCCAACGCCAGCTAAAGTACTTAAACAGTTGTTCTAAGGTCAGTTCGTGGGAGAAGCAGTTTTGTTGCAGCCTGAGAATCAACTGGTACTCGTAAGTGAAATCGTTCATTAGTGTTTCATTGAGTCTAACGCAGTTTCGTTTCCTTTGTTTACGTCCGCTGAGTCACGCGCTGTTAGTTGCATTTGTTTACGTGTTAATATTGGGACATTTGGAAGGCGTGTCCTGCTGAATTCAATTGCGTAATTGAATAGGGTATTTAAATGGGATTGACCACCGCGTGCTGCGGTCGCGTGCAGCCCTCATCGCGTTAAGACCGAAGAGAGTAAAGACCATCGACTCTACCTGTGCGACTCCACCGAGCAACGACACAGACAAGGCACTTGAGTACTACTGTTTGCACTTCAACTATTGCACTTTATCTATTATCTTTATACAATTTTCTTTATTTGTCTTGTATATTCCTTCATTTTTTCACTATGTGTTTTCAAATCCACACTGTCATTACATCTCGTAAACCAACGGTAACTCGCAGAAGGCCACGCATGGCTAATGCTAACAACCTGCGTACTCTTTCAGCATCCAACACTACCTCTATTACCTTTCCAATTGGTTTATGGAACTGCCAATCCGCTGTAAACAAGGCAGATTTCATCACAGCTATTGCAAAACATTCTGGTCTTTCTCTTTTAGCACTTACTGAAACCTGGATCAAACCAGAGGACACTGCCACACCGGCTGCCCTCTCTAATAATTACACTTTCTCCCACAGCCCACGCATATCAGGGAGGGGCGGAGGAACCGGTCTACTTATTCCTAACGACTGGAAATTTAAACAGCTGGCACCCTCATGCAACAACACCGCCTTTGAGTTTCATGCTGTCACTGTCATCCACCCTGTTGTAATACATGTTGTAGTTCTCTATCGCCCTCCAGGGCACCTTGGACTCTTCTTGGAGGAATTGGATACACTTCTGTCATCATTCCCCGAGGATGGTACTCCTCTACTGGTACTTGGAGACTTCAACATCCATCTGGAAAAACCACAGGCTGTTGACTTCAACAACCTGACTGCGTCGTTTGACCTAAAGCGAGTCCCCACTTCAGCAACCCATAAATCTGGTAATCAACTTGATCTCATCTACACACGCTATTGCTCCACCCATCACTCCCAGGTCACCCCACTGCACACGTCGGATCATTTCCTCATCACTCTTGATCTCGACTTAACTTCTCCAGACACTACACATGCCTCCCCACTGGTCACATTCCGACGCAACCTACGATCACTCTCTCCCTCCCGCCTATCCTCTGCAGTCGCTGCTACTCTCCCACCCCCTAAACAGTTCTCTCTCCTTGATACTAACACCGCCACCCACAGCCTTTGCTCCACACTAACCTCCTGCTTAGACATCTTATGCCCTCTGATATCTAGGCCATCTCGTGCATCTCCTTCTGCCCCCTGGTTATCTGATGTTCTCCGTGAGCATCGCGCCTCTCTCAGGTCCGCTGAGAGAAAGTGGCGCAAATCAAAAGAACCCACTGACCTCTCTCTCTACCAGTCTATTCTCTCTTCCTTTTCTGCGGATGTCTCCTCTGCGAAAACCCAATACTACCACACTAAAATCAACAACTCTCCTGACCCTCGTACTCTCTTTATAAACCTTTTCTGCCCTCCTTTGCCCGCCTACCCCCTCACCTCCTTCAGACTTAACAGCTGACGATTTTGCATCGTTCTTTGTAAAGAAAACGAACACCATCAGCAATCAATTCTCTGCGCCACCACCTCTTGACCACAGTCAATCCCCAGACACATGCTCGTTCCCCTCGTTCTCTCTCCTATCTGAAGAGGAAGTTTCCAAGGCAATTTCTTCTAACCACCCGACTACCTGCCCCCTAGATCCCATCCCCACCCATCTCCTCCAGGCCATCTCTCCATCAGTTGTACCCTCTCTGACTCACATTATCAACTCGTCCCTCACCACTGGCACATTTCCTACTCTCTTCAAAGAGGCCCGTATTACCCTACTACTAAAGAAGCCTACTCTTAATCCTGCACTGTTAGAAAACTACAGACCGGTATCCCTACTCCCCTTCGCTGCTAAAACTCTAGAACGTGTTGTCTGTAACCAGCTCTCATCCTTCCTCATCCAGAACAACCTCCTGGACAGCAACCAGTCTGGGTTCAAGAGCGGTCATTCCACTGAGACTGCGCTGCTCTCTGTTATCGAAGCCCTGAGACTGGAAAGAGCTTCCTCTAACTCATCTGTTCTCATCCTACTGGATCTATCTGCCGCCTTGACACTGTTAACCATCACATCCTCCTGTCCACTCTCAAGGCTATGGGGGTCTCCGGAATGGTGCTACAATGGCTCAGGTCTTACCTCTCAGGTAGGTCATTTAGAGTATCTTGGAAGGGTGAGGTGTCTGAGTCCCAACATCTCGACACAGGTGTGCCTCAGGGCTCAGTGCTTGGTCCGTTGCTATTCTCTGTATACATGACATCCCTTGGCTCTGTCATTAGGAAACATGGCTTTTCCTATCACTGCTATGCGGATGATACACAACTCTACCTGTCTTTTCGCCCTGACGATCCGACTGTCTCAGCACGCATCTCAGCTTGCCTAGCCGACATCTCACTCTGGATGAACGGCCATCACCTGCAGTTGAACCTTTCAAAAACCGAACTGCTTGTAATCCCGGCTGATATAAAGACTTATCACAACCTTTCCATTCAACTGGGCTCATCAACCATCACACCTTCCAGAAAGGCAAGAAACCTGGGAGTGGTGATCGATGACCAGCGCAACTTCACAGATCAAGTTGCCAGCACCACCCGGTCCTGTAGATTCATCCTCTACAATATCAGGAAAATTAGACCCTTCCTATCAGAGCATGCTACGCAAGTCCTAGTACAGGCTCTAGTCCTGTCCAAACTGGACTACTGCAATGCACTACTGGGAGGACTTCCAGCTTGCACAACCAAACCTCTACAGATGATCCAGAATGCTGCGGCAAGAGTCATCTTTAATGAACCGAAGAGAGCACACGTTACTCCTCTACTCATTAAGCTACATTGGCTCCCTATAGTCGCTCGCATCAAATTCAAGACTCTGCTCCTGGCCTACAAGACCACCACTGGTTTGGCACCACCTTATCTTCACTCACTACTGCAGACATATGTACCCGCCAGATCCCTACGCTCTGCAAACGAACGGCGTCTTGTGGTGCCATCCCAAAAAGGTAGAAAATCTCTCTCGCGCACCTTCTCCGGATCTGTTCCACCTATGTGGAATGATCTGCCTGCTGCTACAAGATCTGCAGATTCTGTAGCCATCTTTAAGAAACGCCTGAAAACCCATCTCTTCCGCCAACATCTTACTGTTCTGTTCTGACTCAAGTTTCTTCTCTACTCTTTTCTTCTCTACTCGTTTCTGCTCTACTCTAAAAAAAAAAAAAAAAAAAAAAATATTTAAGAATGAATGTTTCTGTATACTGTGTTAGGCTATATGAAACCTCTTCTTTTTGATTGCACTTATGCTCTTGTTGTACTTATGCTGTCCTAATTGCTTCCATTACCTACCCCACTTGTAAGTCGCTTTGGATAAAAGCGTCTGCTAAATGACTAAATGTAAATGTAAATGTAATGCTTATATAGCCATAAGCCCCGCCCCTTCTGGCCGGCTTCATCGCCATAGGTCCGTGCAGCTTCGCTTCCATTGGCGCAAAGTTTTACTTTGCACGCACCAATGGCCGTGCAGTATTCACTGCGTTATTGAAAAGCTTCAGTCATCGGAGAAAAAGGAGTTTTCCCCATAGCGTCCTGCTACGCAGTACTCGTTCCCGTATCTCAGGGAACCGAGGTTACGTAAGTAACCGAGTACGTTTAATTATTTGTCAATATAATGTCATATATGTTATTAAAAGACATATTTATAATAAATGTTTGTGTAATATTGAACTGCATCCGGGTTACAGGGTGTTATTAGTTTTGAGCGGTTGTTGTTTAAAAATAACGACAGGCCAATCAGAATCAAACGTGAGCCGTGTAATAAGATCAAATAACATTCTTAATCCTTTATGTGTCCAAGTATTGAGCAAAACTAACTGTGTAAACTCAAGTGTCTTTAAGCTGTTTTTTCCGAGTGATATAAATCCCTTCACTATGTAAACATTGATTTTAATTAGTATGGAACGCCAATTTTCATTGAAAAACATGTTTCAAATCAGGGATGAGCAAACTTGGTCCTGGAAGGCCTCTGTCCTGCAGAGTTTATTAAACACACCTGAAGCTAATCAGGATTACAAGAAGACTACAGGCAGGTGAGTTTTCATCAGATTTGAAACTGCAATTTGGAACAAGACTGGAGGACAGTGGCCCTCCAGGACCAAATTTAACCATCACTGCTTCAAATAACCAAAACCGTAATCAAGTTATCGTTTCTGTGGATAACTACAGCTTCAATTTCAGGACAGCTTCCATGTGGGACCAGTGTTGGGTGAAAGCAACTACTACTGTAAGTAATCTGATACTTATACTGTAATTTAACTGTATTTCCCATAAAAAGTACTAAATTTTTCTATAATGTACCGTTACTTCTGATGTCACAAAATTGTATTCACCTTATTTTTTCCATAAGAGCTGGCGTGGCCAATTGTAAAGTTTATGTGCAAGACTTCAGTTTCATTCTCTTCCAGTTTTTATTTACTGTGCAGAACAACTCGTTTTGATGTTGATATCGCACATTGGTCTCTTACCACATTATTTTTAATGTATCAACTTAGTATGAACAAAGTGTGTAGTACAAACAGTTTAACATTTACTGCACTTTATTATTCTCCCCGTTATTTCCCTACAGCGTCTAATGAACCAGAAGTCTCACACATTCACAGAAACTGTTTACTTATGCATTGAAAAATAAGGTGGATATAAAACAATAGAAGATATTAAAAAGAAAAAAATGAAAATATAATTATACAATACATGTTCTTGTAATGTATCCTTGTCCTTTTGCACACTTTAGTCAGTTCAAGAATTATAATAAAAAAAAAAGTTTTGTGTTGATCCTTGTACGTGTTGATGTTAATATGGGATTTAGAAAGCAATGAATCCTACCCAACACTGTGTGAGATTAATAATTAAGAGATTAATAAATCACCTTCTAAAGATCGCCTTCGGTAAATGACCTTTAGTTTACTATAGTATTGCAATAAAATTACTTGCTGTCATCAAATTTACTGACACACATGTGTGACTATTCTCTTCAACTACTAATTTTGCTGTCATGGACGCTCAGTTGTTTTGCAACAAATTTACCTTCATACAGAGGACTCCAACAACATTTAAAGGGGGAAACATTTTTTTCACCTTTTTTATATATTTGGGTCCCCAGGGTTAACAGTGTAAAGAAGTCAGAATGCATGAAACACTGTTGCACCACCCCTTTAATAAACTAAATGTAATCCTCATTTTAACCTGAGGAGGCGCTGTTATCTTACACCACTGACAGCCAAACTGAACACAGACACACACATCAGTTCTTCTGTAGATATAAGGTGCTGTGAGATAAAAGATAAACTAAGACGAAAATAAAGACGCTATCTAGTGTATTTTCATACATTTTATTATTGTTGGTCAAAAACATTACAAAAATATGTATTATCATAAAATCATTGTAAAATTAATATAGGTCTATTGAAGATGTCAAGCTATTATAAAATGCATTTGATCCAGATTTAGATTTTTTGTAGGACCACCAAAATTATATACACACTTCATATTTACAGTTTTAAAGTAAAAAGAATAAAGAAAGTTGAGTAAAAACTGGAGAAAAGTTTCAATAGTTTCAAACAGCAGCAGCCGTCGTGTTTCTCCACATTCAGAGTATCATAGTAACTAACACACCTCTGATTGAAACAAGCATCACCACATGCTAAACAAGACACTGTGGATCTGGAGCTGAACTTCAGTAACACCATCACAGCTGATCTGTACACATTTAACTCAAGAAATCAAGAATCAAGAGCTCAACTAAAGGAAACACTGAACACTATTAGTGTGACTTGTTGTTTAACTCATGAGAGTGTTAATGTGTTATTTAGGGAGAGATCTCAAACATTCTGTTCAGGAGACCTGAGGACTGGAGTTGAGAAACTCTGGTCTAAAGAACGTCTAAGAAACACATTTTGTTATCTGGCAGGACATTTTCAACATGAATCATTAGCATAATATCTCATTACATAAATATTCAGAATTGAATCTTAATACAAATAAAGTACAAATGTATTATTATTCACATTTATATTAAACAGGACTCTCAAAATGATTAATCATGATTAATTGTGTCCAGAATAAAAGTTTTTGTTTACATAATTTATGTCTTTGTACTGTGTTTGTATTACTTTTGTCAACATTGTTATGTAATATTACATATTTAGGAAAATTGACATGTGTTTATTTATATTTACAAATATTTTAAATTAAATATAAATGTTTATTAATTTCTATATTTTTCTTAAATATTTGCATGTATGTGTTTATTAATACAACATTAATATGCTCAGTACACAAACATATTATATGTCAAAATAAACTTTTATTCTGCGGATGTGACACAAAAAGCTCAGATTTAAGGACGATCCTGCTTCATTTGAGCTCTTTATAGTGCGCTGGAGCAGAAAAACATGAAAAGACAAACAATCAACAGTTTGTGTGTTTACATCTCTAACAGACGCCCTCATGTTGAGCTCTTATGAGTCACTGATGTTGTTTGTCCAGTAGGAGGCAGAAAACAACTCTTGTAGTTTATGACAAAACACAGTTGCTTGGTTTACAATTTTGGCTCAATCCTATAAACATTAAAGAGAAACATCATATATTATTATTATGAACTCATTACAGTGATTATCAACAGATATCATACAACAATGACTTGTGCAGTGATCATAAAAGATGATAAATATAAATGTACACACTTCTAAAGTTATTTACAAATGAGAATAACAACAGAAACACTTCATCCAAAGAACAACACAACACAGATAGTGTAAACATAACAAGACTAATAGATGAAAGTGTATTTTTAAAAAGTCACTTTTAACAACAAATGGTACAAATTATAATGACATTGAATTTAATAACAGAATGATCATTTCAAGAGTAAATAAATAACTCACTGTAGTTTCTGTAGTTTACATTGTGGATCCTTCAGTAGATCAGAGAGCTGCTTCACTCCCGAATCTCCTGGATTATTATAGTTCAGATTGAGTTCTGTCAGGTGTGAGGGGTTTGATCTCAGAGCTGAAGTCAGAGCAACACAACCTTCAGATCCAATACTGCAGTTATACAGACTGTAACACAAAGAAAAACTCTTCACACTTACAGCAAATGATTCATGATTTATAATATTTGTGGATTATTGTCAGTTAATAGAGAAACACATGACAGAGATTGAAACATTCATTCAGAGATATAAATATAAAGCAGAGACAAAATAAATGTGTGTTTAAATCTGAAATTATGTGGACCAAATAAAAAATGAATGTTTAAATATTTTTAATTCAATTAATTTTTGAACATTAAGACTTGAAGTTGATGAAAGTGTTTTACAGGTTCTTAAACAGGCAAGTTTATTTATATAACACATTTCATACACAAGGGCAATTCAAAGTGCTTTACATAAAATGATTGACAGAACGAAATAAGACGTTTCTTTAAAGTCCAAATGATTTAAGATCACAAATACTTTAGATTTTAAGAAACAATAAAACAGCAATAAAATTGATTAAAAATGTGAGTGTAGTGTATATATCAAAAGAATAAGAGCCAAAGAAAAATCCATTAGAAATAGAAGAGCAGTTGATGTAAAGCAGCACAGTGCTCAGGTTGTGAATGCACAGCTAAACAAGTGTGTTTTTAATCTGGATTTAAAAGAACTTCTGTTGGTGAACGTCTGATGTCTTCTGGAAGCAGATTACAGCTACGGGGGCGTAATGACTAAACGCTGACTCGCCTTATTTTGAGTGAACCCTTGTTATCTCTAACTGACTTGATCCTGATGATCTGAGAAGTCTGTTTGGTTTATATTCAATGAGCATATCTGAGATGTATTTAGGTCCAAGACCATTGAGTGATTTATAGACAATTAATATACAAACATTTCTTATCTAATGACATAATAACACTTTCACTCACTGTAGTTTCTGTAGTTTACATTGTGGATCCTTCAGTAGATCAGAGAGCTGCTTCACTCCTGAATCTCCTGGATTATTATTGTCCAGATCCAGTTCTGTCAGGTGTGAGGGGTTTGATCTCAGAGCTGAAGTCAGAGCAACACAACCTTCAGATCCAATACTGCAGTCAGACAGACTGTAACACAAAGAAAAACTCTTCACACTTACAGCAAATGATTCATGATTTATAATATTTGTGGGATTATTGTCAGTTAATAGAGAAACACATGACAGAGATTGAAACATTCATTCACAGATATAAACTGATGGTGTTGGATTTAAAACTCTTCTACCAGCACAGACAAAATAAATGTGTGTTTAAATATTTTTAATTCAATTAATTTTTGAACATTAAGACTTGAAGTTGATGAAAGAGTTTTACAGGTTCTTAAACAGGCAAGTTTATTTATATAACACATTTCATACACAAGGGCAATTCAAAGTGCTTTACATAAAATGATTGACAGAACGAAATAAGACGTTTTGTTTAAAATCCAAATGAATTAAAATCACAAATACTTTAGATTTTAAGAAACAATAAAACAGCAATAAAATGGATTAAAATGTGAGTGTACTGTATATATAAAAAGAATAAGAGCCAAAGAAAAATCCTTATAAATAGAAGTGCTTGATGTAAAGCAGCACAGTGCTCAGGTTGTGAATGCACAGCTAAACAAGTGTTTTTTTAATCTGGATTTAAAAGAAGCTTCTGTTGGTGAACGTCTGATGTCTTCTGGAAGCAGATTTCAGCTACGGGGGCGTAATGACTAAACGCTGACTCGCCTTGTTTTGAGTGAACCCTTGTTATCTCTAACTGACTTGTTCCTGATGATCTGAGAAGTCTGTTTGCTTTATATTCAATGAGCAAATCTGAGATGTATTTAGATCCAAGACCATTGAGTGTTTATAGACAATTAATATACAAACATTTCTTATCTAATGACATAATAACACTTTCACTCACTGTAGTTTCTGTAGTTTACATTGTGGATCCTTCAGTAGATCAGAGAGCTGCTTCACTCCTGAATCTCCTGGATTATTATAGTTCAGATTGAGTTCTGTCAGGTGTGAGGGGTTTGATCTCAGAGCTGAAGTCAGAGCAACACAACCTTCAGATCCAATACTGCAGTTAAACAGACTGTCACAAAGAAAAACTCTTCACACTTACAGCAAATGATTCATGATTTATATATTTGTGATTATTGTCAGTAAATAGAGAAACACATGACAGAGATTGAAACATTCATTCAGAGATATAAACTGCTGGTTTTGGATTTAAAACTCTTCTACCAGCACAGACAAAATAAATGTGTGGTGTTAAGTCTGAATTACTTGCGAGAGCCAAATAAAACAAATGTGTTTTAAAAATGTCCAAAATTAATAAACTTTGAACACAAAGACTTGAAGTTGATGAAAGAGTTTTTACACGTCCTTATGTCAAATATCTCTTATTTAATGACATAATAACACTTTCACTCACTGTAGTTTCTGTAGTTTACATTGTGGATCCTTCAGTAGATCAGAGAGCTGCTTCACTCCTGAATCTCCTGGATTATATAGTTCAGATTGAGTTCTGTCAGGTGTGAGGGGTTTGATCTCAGAGCTGAAGTCAGAGCAACACAACCTTCAGATCCAATACTGCATTATAACAGAACTGTAACACAAAGAAAACTCTTCACACTTACAGCAAATGATTCATGATTTATAATATTTGTGGGATTATTGTCAGTTAATAGAGAACACATGACAGAGATTGAAACATTCCTTCAGAGATATAAACTGTGGTGTTGGATTTAAAACTCTTCTACCAGCAGAGACAAAATAAATGTGTGTTTAAATCTGAAATTACTTGCGAGACCAAATAAGGAAGAAGAGAAAGGGTGAGCTTGCTCTCAGTACAATGTCTGCTTGACTAACATGTTGTGTGTGTTTTATTGACAGAGACCAGTAACTGAAGACCTTAGGATCTTTACACGGGAAACTAAAGAGATTGGACCACACTGCATCAGAGGCACGAGCACCTCCCACAGCTACCATGGAGCACCCTGGAGTTATATTCCCCATTTGTATATCTCACCGTGTGGCACTGTGTTGTGTGCTCATTAAATCACCCTCCGGGGATTCATTTTTGGATATCTGTGTCTGTGTCTTGTTCACCTGTCACACAGGTTATACTGAATACAGGGCCAGTAATTGCTGATACAATACAGATACTTTTGACTTTTTAAAGAATACACTTAAACCTACATGTGTACTTTCCTTGTAAAGGAGAAGCAATAAAGAAGCAGCGCGTTCAGACCCACGTCTGAACACCCTCCTCCACTGTTTTGTCATAGCAGTTTGTTTAAATACTGAATGTTGAAAAATATTGATGCCATAAACACTGATAAATCAACACATATAACCATTGATTCAATGGTGTTGTTATGAATTTCCAGGGGAGACGAACCCAAATGCAGGCAA
>CM017899.1:32185906-32253555 GCA_008369825.1 Triplophysa tibetana
TCTCATATACTGTATGATTACTCATGTAGACTATATATGTTCACATCAGGATAATGATGTCTTCTGTCCTCTAATCCAGAGGTGCTCAATCCTGCTCCTGGAGATCTACTGTCCTACAAAGTTTAGTTCAGATCATAATCAAACACACTAGAGCTGAGCGGATCAATACTAATATCAATACTATTGATACCAATGTTGGTATTGGTCTGATGAAATTAATATTTCAGTGTGAATCTCTCTAATCTGCACTAAAGTTTTGCTCCGGTTTCATCAAAGAGCAGACGTGGGTGTGAACACTCTGCTTCTTTATTGCTTCTCCTCTACAGGAAAGCACACATGTAGGTTTAACTGTATTCTTTAAAAAGTCAGAAGTATCTGTATTGATATCAGCAATGCTGGCCCTGTATTCAGTATACCCTGTATACCTGCTTTCACATCAATAACAGATTTAGTATTTCACACCCCAACAGCAGAGCACAGGAGGAGCTGTGTGTGTTTCAGATGTGAAGAAGCAGCATGTTCAGACCCGCTACTGCTCTTTAATGAAACAGGAGCAAAACTTTAGTGCAGATTAGAGAGATTCAAACTGAAATATCAATCTCATCAGATTAATAAAACCAATATTGGTATTAAAAGTATTGATATTAATATCGATCCGCACCCCTAAAACACACTGAACAAGATAATCGACATTTTCAAGATCATTAGAAACCCTGACAGAAAACAACCATTGAATCAATGTTCATATGTGTGATTTATCAGTGTTAATGACATTCAATATTTTTCAAACGTTCAGTTTTTTAACTCACCTTAATGACATACAATAAAAACTTGACATAAAATACAAGAGTCAAGAGGTCAACTAAAGCAAACACTGATCACAGTAACAATGATTTTTTTAAATGTCAACATTTTTCAGCATTAACTGTGAATACAAAGGTGATATTGATTCAATGCACTTAACATTGACAAATCAATCATTTATAACATTGATTCAATGGTTTTCATCTGCTCTCTTGATATCAGGGAAGCTACAGGCAGGTGTGTTTGATATTTTTATTACAGTTGGAGCTCAACTTTGTAGGATAATGGCCCTCCAGGACCCAAATTGTCCATTCCTGTCATAAACATTTCTCTCAATGAGCTGATGATGTGAAACAGGTGTTTAATAAGAGACACACAAAATGTGCAGAGCAGTGGATCCTCAGGACTGTTGAGAACCATTAGGCTTGTTTGAGATGCCATTTTGAGCAAAACTAACTGTTATTAACATGAGATGAAACTGCTCTCTGATGGACTGAAGAATCTGTGTATGTGTGTGTCTCTGTTGAAGAAACAGCATGTGCTGGGTCAGGTATGTTTTAGTGCTGGTTTGACCATCTTAAACTAGCTAAGGACCAGCACTTGACCCGCTTAAACCAGCACACAAACCAGCATCAAAACATACCAAACCAATATATGCTATTGTTTTCAATAAGTGTGTTATAGTGATGGTGCTAAATATTATCATTATTATATTTAAATGAAATTAATTTAATGTTTTCTCTGCAGTCTGTCTGGTTGCAGTATTGGATCTGAAGGTTGTGTTGCTCTGACTTCAGCTCTGAGATCAAACCCCTCACAACTGAAAGAACTCTATCTGAACAGAAATAATCCAGGAGATTCAGGAGTGAAGCAGCTCTCTGATCTACTGAAGGATCCACAATGTAAACTACAGAAACTACAGTGAGTGAAAGTGTTATTATGTCATTAAATAAGAAATGTTTGTATATAAGGACGTGTAAAAGTCTTTCATCAACTTCAAGTTCTTTCGTTCAAAAGTTTATTTAAATTTGGACATTTTTAAAACACATTTGTTTTTTATTTGGCTCTCGCAAGTAATTTCAGACTTAAACACACATTTATTTTGTTTGTGCTGGTAGAAGAGTTTTAAATCCAACACCAGCAGTTTATATCTCTGAATGAATGTTTCAATCTCTGTCATGTGTTTCTCTATTAACTGACAATAATCCCACAAATATTATAAATCATGAATCATTTGCTGTAAGTGTGAAGAGTTTTTCTTTGTGTTACAGTCTGTATAACTGCAGTATTGGATCTGAAGGTTGTGTTGATCTGACTTCAGCTCTGAGATCAAACCCCTCACACCTGACACAACTCAATCTGAACAGTAATAATCCAGGAGATTCAGGAGTGAAGCAGCTCTCTGATCTACTGAAGGATCCACAATGTAAACTACAGAAACTACAGTGAGTGAAAGTGTTATTATGTCATTAGTAGAGACAAGAAATGTTTGTATATTAATTGTCTATAAATCACTCAATGGTCTTGGACCTAAATACATCTCAGATTTGCTCATTGAATATAAACCAAACAGACTTCTCAGATCATCAGGATCAAGTCAGTTAGAGATAACAAGGGTTCACTCAAAACAAGGCGAGTCAGCGTTTAGTCATTACGCCCCCGTAGCTGAAATCTGCTTCCAGAAGACATCAGACGTTCACCAACAGAAGCTTCTTTTAAATCCAGATTAAAAACACACTTGTTTAGCTGTTCATTCACAACCTGAGCACTGTGCTGCTTTACATCAACTGCACTTCTATTTCTAATGGATCTTTCTTTGGCTCTTATTCTTTTTATATATACAGTACACTCACATTTTTTATCACTTTTATTGCTGTTTTATTGTTTCTTAAAATCTAAAGTATTTGTGATCTTAAATCATTTCCATTTTAAAGAAACGTCTTATATCGTTCTGTCAATCATTTTATGTAAAGCACTTTGAATTGCCCTTGTGTATGAAATGTGCTATATAAATAAACTTAATATATATATTATTTGTTCCACTCAAATAATTTCATATTTAAACACATATTTATTTTGTCTGTGCTGGTAGAAGAGTTTTAAATTCAACAGCAGCAGTTTATATCTCTGAATGAATGTTTCAATCTCTGTCATGTGTTTCTCTATTAACTGACAATAATCCCACAAATATTATAAATCATGAATCATTTGCTGTAAGTGTGAAGAGTTTTTCTTTGTGTTACAGTCTGTCTCACTGCAGTATTGGATCTGAAGGTTGTGTTGCTCTGACTTCAGCTCTGAGATCAAACCCCTCACACCTGACAGAACTCAATCTGAACTATAATAAACCAGGAGATTCAGCAGTGAAGCAGCTCTCTGATCTACTGAAGGATCCACAATGTAAACTACAGAAACTACAGTGAGTGAAAGTGTTATATTTTTATATAATGTTCAGACTTCATGTTCAAGTTTACTGAAGTCTGCAGGATTTTAAAATACAAACTCAGAGTGTTGTTTCAGTGTATTTAGTGAATAATCTCGTATACTGTATGATTACTCATGTAGACTATATATGTTCACATCAGGACAATGATGTCTTCTGTCCTATAATCCAGAGGTGCTCAATCCTGCTCCTGGAGATCTACTGTCCTACAAAATTTAGTTCAGATCATAATCAAACACACTAGAGCTGAGCGGATCAATACTAATATCAATACTATTGATACCAATGTTGGTATTGGTCTGATGAAATTAATATTTCAGTGTGAATCTCTCTAATCTGCACTAAAGTTTTGCTCCTGTTTCATCAAAGAGCAGACGTGGGTGTGAACACTCTGCTTCTTTATTGCTTCTCCTCTACAGGAAAGCACACATGTAGGTTTAACTGTATTCTTTAAAAAGTCAGAAGTATCTGCATTAATATCAGCAATGCTGGCCCTTGTATTCAGTATACCCTGTATACCTGCTTTCACATCAATAACAGATTTAGTATTTCACACCCCAACAGCAGAGCACAGGAGGAGCTGTGTGTGTTTCAGATGTGGAGAAGCAGCATGTTCAGACCCGCTACTGCTCTTTAATGAAACAGGAGCAAAACTTTAGTGCAGATTAGAGAGATTCAAACTGAAATATCAATCTCATCAGATTAATAAAACCAATATTGGTATTAAAAGTATTGATATTAATATCGATCCGCACCCCTAAAACACACCTGAACAAGATAATCGACATTTTCAAGATCATTAGAAACCCTGACAGAAAACAACCATTGAATCAATGTTCATATGTGTTGATTTATTAGTGTTAATGACATTCAATATTTTTCAAACGTTCAGTTTTTTAACTCACCTTAATGACATACAATAAAAACTTGACATTAAAATACAAGAGTCAAGAGGTCAACTAAAGCAAACAATGATCACAGTAACAATGATTTTTTTAAATGTCAACATTTTTCAGCATTAACTGTGAATACAAAGGTGATATTGATTCAATGCACTTAACATTGACAAATCAATCATTTATAACATTGATTCAATGGTTTTCATCTGCTCTCTTGATATCAGGGAAGCTACAGGCAGGTGTGTTTGATATTTTTATTACAGTTGGAGCTCAACTTTGTAGGATAATGGCCCTCCAGGACCCAAGTTGTCCATTCATGTCATAAACATTTCTCTCAATGAGCTGATGATGTGAAATAGGTGTTTAATAAGAGACACACAAAATGTGCAGAGCAGTGGATCCTCAGGACTGTTGAGAACCATTAATCTTGTTTGAGATGCCATTTTGAGCAAAACTAACTGTTATTAACATGAGATGAAACTTCTCTCTGATGGACTGAAGAATCTGTGTATGTGTGTGTCTCTGTTGAAGAAACAGCATGTGCTGGGTCAGGTATGTTTTAGTGCTGGTTTGACCATCTTAAACTAGCTAAGGACCAGCACTTGACCAGCTTAAACCAGCATCAAAACATACCAAACCAATATATGCTATTGTTTTCAATAAGTGTGTTATAGTGATGGTGCTAAATATTATCATTATTATATTTAAATGAAATTCATTTATTTTTTTCTCTGCAGTCTGTCTGGTTGCAGTATTGGATCTGAAGGTTGTGTTGCTCTGACTTCAGCTCTGAGATCAAACCCCTCACACCTGACAGAACTCAATCTGAACAATAATAATCCAGGAGATTCAGGAGTGAAGCAGCTCTCTGATCTACTGAAGGATCCACAATGTAAACTACAGAAACTACAGTGAGTTATTTATTTACTCTTGAAATGATCATTCTGTTATTAAATTCAATGTCAATATAAATTAATTTGTTGATAAAAGTGACTCTTTAAAAATACACTTTCATCTATTAGTCTTGTTATGTTTACACTATCTGTGTTGTGTTGTTCTTTGGATGAAGTGTTTCTGTGTTATTCTCATTTGTAAATCACTTTAGAAGTGTGTACATTTATATTTATCATATTTTATGATCACTACACAAGTCATTGTTGTATGATATTTGTTGATAATCACTGTAATGAGTTCATAATAATAATATCTGATGTTTCTCTTTAATGTTTACAGGATTGAGCCACAATTATAAACCAAGCAACTGTGTTTTGTCATAAACTACAAGAGTTGTTTTCTGCCTCTTACTGGACAAACAACATCAGTGACTCATAAGAGCTCAACATGAGGGCGTCTGTTAGAGATGTAAACACACAAACTGTTGATTGTTTGTCTTTTCATGTTTTTCTGCTCCATTGACTATAAAGAGCTCAAATGAAGCAGAATCGTCCTTAAATCTGAGCTTTTTGTGTCACATCCGCAGAATAAAAGTTAATGTTGACATAATATATGTCTGTGTACTGAGCATATTAATGTTGTATTAATAAACACATACATGCAAATATTTCAGAAAATATACGAATTAATAAACATTTATATATAATTCAAAATATTTGTAAATATAAATAAACACCTGTCAATTTTCCTAAATATGTAATTGTACATAAATATGTTGACAAAAGTAATACAAACACAGTACAAAGACATAAATTATTTTAAACAAAAACTTTTATTCTGGATACAATGAATCATGATTAATCATTTTGACAGTCCTGGTTGATATAAATGTGAATAATAATACATTTGTACTCAATTCTGAATATTTATGTAATGAGATATTATGCTAATGATTCATGTTGAAAATGTCTTGCCAGATAACAAAATGTGTTCCTTAGACGTTCTTTAGACCAAAGTTTCTCAACTCCAGTCCTCAGGTCTCCTGAACAGAATGTTTGAGATCTCTCCCTAAATAACACATTAACACTCTCATGAGTTAAACAACAAGTCACACTAATAGTGTTCAGTGTTTCCTTTAGTTGAGCTCTTGATTCTTGATTTCTTAAGTTAAATGTGTTCAGATCAGCTGTGATGGTGTTACTGAAGTTCAGCTCCAGATGCACAGTGTCTTGTTTAACATGTGGTGATGCTTGTTTCAATCAGACGTGTGTTAGTTACTATGATACTCTGAATGTGGAGAAACACGACGTCTGCTGCTGTTTGAAACTATTGAAACATTTCTCCAGTTTTTACTCAACTTTCTTTACTCTTTTTACTTTAAAACTGTACATATGAAGTGTGTATATAATGTTGGAGGTCCTTCAAAAAGTTAAAATATGGATCAAATGCATTTTATAATATCTAAAAATATCTTGTATAGACCTTTATTAATCTCACGATGATTTTATAATAATATGGATGTTTGTAATGTTTTTGACCAACAATAATAAAATGTATGAAAATACACCAGATAGCGTCTTTATTTTCTTTCTTTATAATTTTCTTTTTATCTCACAGAACATTATATCTACAGAAGAACTGATGTGTGTGTCTGTGTTCAGTTTGGCTGTCTGTGGTGTAACCAGATGATGTCATGAAGATAATGGCGCCTCCTCAGGTTAAAATGAGGATTACATTTAGTTTTTTTAAAGAGGTGGTGCAACAGTGGTCAACTTGTCAAAAACATGTTGGACGCATCACATAGTATTTCTGTGCTCGAACCATCCCCCCTTGGGTCCGTATAGGTTTTTTCACAAAAAAAACATTAAAGCTATTATCGCTCTTAGACTCATGTTGAAGAAAACTTCCGTTCACACTGTAAAGTTCACGCGCACATCCATATAAGAAATCACTATGCATGTAAACTAAAGCGTGTCATACTTTTTATGTATGTGCGAGTGTTTAATAGATGTTTGTGTATGCAGAGTTTATATGTGTGTGCGAAAAAGTGTATATTAGGCCTACTAACATAAGATGTACTAAATTATTTCCTTTTATCTTCTTAAGTTTTTAGTGATATATTCTTTATTGTTGTTTGTTTGTTCTCATGTTTGTTAAGTTGTCTTGTTTTTCACTAAATGTTAGGGGAATTAGAGACTTAACCAAGCGAAAAGCTTTATTTTATATATTGTAAATCGAAGTGCTGTGATGTCTTTTTTTGCAAGAAACACACTCAAATTCAAAAGATGAATATTTTTCAGGGGTTATAATAAGTAAATAAAGTGAATAAAAGTGTAATAAAAGTCTTTTCCAAATGCAAAAGTTTAATTGTAATATAAATGTAAATTATTTAATTTAGTCTGGAGCTAACATTGTTATTTTGGCCAATGTTTATGGGTTGAATAGAAATAATCTCAATACTTGTCTCTTTACAAATTTGGGGTCCAAATGAATATCTGTAAAGATCAAATATTCATCTACATCACTAATATTGGGTGAGGCTCCTGATTCATGCTGTGATAGATTTCCTCCCAGAAATAATATTTCCACTCCTAACAAAATATTAAAGGGATATTTGTTCAAAGCTTTCCATGGGAGATATTTACAGAATTTTACAGAATGATATTTTTCCTCCTTTACTTGGTTTGAATCTGATTTATCACAAAAATCGCGTATTGATTGGTGTTTAACTGTTAACAGTTTACAAATTCTGTCACGTTGTTTTAATCTTAGCTATCATATGTAGTAAATTGTTTTACATGTGTTAAGTGATTTTTAAACATTTAGAATGAGTAAGGCTAAAATGTTATTTTTTAACTCATTTGCTAATGTTTAGGGTAGAAAGTAACCAACTTTTACATCTTAACTCATGTAGAAATCATTTTAATTAATGTGACAGGTGTGCGAGTGTAATGTGTTGTCATAGCAACGTGGTACTTCCTGTTGCCAGTATGTCCTACGAATTCTAAGTTGAGACTCCTCCGTATACCTCATCCTTTAGGCCAGTTGTTCTCAAACTGTTTTGGCTGAAGTACCCTTTGTATGATTTTACAACATTTTACTTTAAAATACAGTGAAATGAGAGTCAAACCTTTATTATATCTACATTTATTCATTTATTTTATGCATCTTTGTGTAGTCCTGATTTCATATATAAATATTATTATCATAATTTATTGATTTTCATTATTTATTCCTAAATGTCTCTCACATACCTCCTGCAGAACCCCTGGGGTACACGTACCCCCATTTCAAGACAACAGCTTTAGGGGCTGATACCTATAGAGGACACAAGCGAAACAAGACACAGATAATGTCTCTCATACCGGAGACCGGGGTTCTAGTCTGAGTCTTGACACATTAGGCTTTAATGAAAAGGAAATCTCTTTTCAGAATATGAGGTCAGATATCAATAACTACATAATCCCCAAAAATGAAAGAAACTCGCTTTAAAATAATTTAAGGATATTATCCTTGCAATGGTTTTATAGCAAAGTTTACAGAAGGGTTTTTACCAGTGTGCTGTTTTGTAAAGATAAGCATGAAACAGTTGTAGATTAGTTTCAGTTGCTCTTACATTAAAATGTTTTGGTGTTGGATCTCTTTTTTGATCTTTAAGACGTTTTGAAAGTTTATTAATATAACTGACAGAATGGTGCTGATTCTTGATTGTGATGCTGGTTCATTGGAAATTGACAATATACTAAAAGTATTCTACTTTGAAAACACCATATACATAATGCAAAGATTTTATCAATTGTAACAAATTGTAGATTGTTTTCCACTGATGCAAATAATTTGTATGACTCTTTAATATTATTACTTAACAAAAGCAAAACCTGTTAAGACATCTCGGCAACTGGAACAGAAATTCTTCATGTTTTAGATGTATACTGTTGCTGTAATTTTTGTTTTGGTTATTTGCATTTTGCAGAAATGTTCTGTATTTATACTAATTGTACTATTACATATTGAATTTAGCCTATTGATGAATACACTTTTTTTTTAAAGATCGATGCACACTAACGGCTGAGATTACCCACAACTCACCGCGAGTAGGCGGAGTTTATTGGCGCTCCACTGCATTAATAAATTATATAATTAATGCGTCACTAAATGAACAAATGTAAATATACAGTAAACATATGAAATAATGAATGAATGTAAAGAAGAGATGTGTTTTGATGTGTGTGACAGTTGATTCTCACGGTACGCAGCAGTCGCTGTCCAGTTCATTTTCAAAGAGAAACATGCGGTAAGAGATAAAACACGAAACACTTAAAATCAAAAGATATTAAACACAGTAGAAATTGTAATGGTTTGTAAAAACTTAGGAGGGACACTAAGAATCCTGTTAAGAGCGGAAAATATTGTTTCTATTATTTGTCTATGTCGCAAAATGTAGCATGTCAGGGGTGAGAAATATAATTTCATTTATAAAATGATAATGTAATAGAAAACAATTTTGGCCAATTGTGTGTTTTATATGTTATGCTCTACAGATTTTAGCATACTTTAACAATGTCTGTATTTAAGAAACACAGACTTTTCAGAATTCATTTAATTTATCATTTGTTCCTTTTCTTTAGTCATTCAATTACTCAGTTCCTCCCTCCATCTCTGCCTCCCTCAGTCACTTAAACACAAGTGTGCATGTAGCGTAATTGCAGATACACAAATCCTATTCCATGAATCACACATCAAGAAACTCGTACATCACATGTTTTGCTACTATTGCTGCAGTGAATATGATGTGAAACACACACACACACACACACACACACACACACACACACACACACACACACACACACACACACACACCTGCATTACAAATGTGAAGTCAGGGACGAATTTTGCTCATCCACAAATCAGTATATGTATTCTTGCAATGCGAGCATAATAAAAGGATCTTCTTTCTTTTGTTATGAAATCATTTGTTTATAGTATAAATATAGCGAAGTTCTTAGTTAGGTTAGCAAGTCTTATTTCACGAAAGGTAAGCTGACATGAGTCTACCTGAACTGTTAAGTTTGCTCTTCAATCGTCTGTATTAAATGATACTGTCTTATATAAAGATTTATTCCTTGTATTTGTTCTGCTTTACCTTATAGAAAAATGACAGAGCAGAGTTCATCTTCAGAGGGGAGTAAAACTAAGGGTACCACAAATATTTTGTTTGTTTTGTTTTTTCTTTGGTGAATAGTAATTTTATTGCAATACGATAGTAAATTAAGGTCATTTACTGAAGGCGATCTTTAGAAGGTGATTTGTCTAATAATTATTAATCTCACACAGTGTTGGGTAGGATTCATTGCTTTCTAAATCCCATATTAACATCTAGTTTAATAGTACAAGGATCAACACAAAACTACATTTTTTATTATTATTCTTGAACTGACTAAAGTGTGCAAAAGGAACAAGGATACATTACAAGAACATGTAAAATTATATTTTCATTTTTTTCTCTTTAATATCTACTATTGTTTTATATTCACCTTATTTTTCAATGCATAAGAAACAGTTTCTGTGAATGTGTGAGACTTCTGGTTCATTAGACACTGTAGGGAAATAACGGGGAGAATAATAAAGTGCAGTAAATGTTAAACTGTTTGTACTACACACTTTGTTCATACTAAGTTATATTAAAAATAATGTGGTAAGAGACCAATGTGCAACATCAACATTAAAACGAGCTGTTCTGCACAGTAAATAAAAACTAGAAGCGAATGAGACTGAAGTCTTGCACATAAACTTTACAATTGGCCACACCAGCTCTTATGGGATGTATAATGTGAATACAATTTTGTAGTCTATAGAAGATTAAATGCAGTTACATCAGAAGTAACTGTAAATACATTATAGAAAAATGTAGTAATACTTTAATATACTTTTTATGGGAAATACAGTTAAATTACAGTAATCAGATTACTTACAGTAGTAGGTGCTTTCATCCAACACTGGTCCCACATGGAAGCTGTCCTGAAATTGAAGCTGTAGTTATCCACAGAAACGATTACTTGATTACGGTTTCGGTTATTTGAAGCAGTGATGGTTAAATTTGGTCCTGGAGGGCCACTGTCCTGCAGTCTTGTTCCAAATTGTAGTTTCAAATCTGATGAAACTCACCTGCCTGTAGTCTTCTTGTAATCCTGAGTAGCTGGTTCAGGTGTGTCATGAGCGTTGGAGTGAAACTCTGCAGGACAGAGGCCTTCCAGGACCAAGTTTGCTCATCCCTGATTTGAAACACGTTTTTCAATGAAAATTGCCGTTCCATACTAATAAAAATCAATGTTTACATAGTGAAGGAATTTATATCACTCGGAAAAAACAGCTTTCAGACACTTCAGTTTACTCAGTTAGTTTTGCTCAATATCTGGATACATAAAGAATTAAGAATGTTATTTGATCTTATTACACGGCTCAGGTTTGATTCTGATTGGCCAGTCGCAACATTCCAAGGGTTGTTATTTACAAACAACAACAGCTCAAAACTAATAACACCCTGTAACCTGGATGCTGTTTACTATTACACAAACATTCATTATAAATATGTCTTTTAATAACATATATGACATTATATTGACAAATAATTAAACCAATTTGCCTGTTTAAAACCACCTGCTGCCTGTACATTATCCATTACACACAGACACTCAGAAATTGAAATGACATGGTTTAGGACTCCCAGATATATTCAGAGATAGTTGAGTGTTTTATTTGTAAACAAGTTGTGTCACAAATGTACAGACTTCCATTTTCTAAATGTGTGTAATTTAATTGTAACCCTGATTTCTCTCAGAATGAACAGAACACAAACATTGAGTCAGCAGTTCTCATGTTTATGAACTACATAAGAAATGAAAGTGAAAGACCTCAGACACCTCAACACAGCTCTGCTCAGTCTACTGCTACAGGACCTGACAACAACAGACCTATAAGACCAGAGACAGTGAAGCATCTGTTATACAATTACTCATTGACTTCATAAACATTCCAGTATTGGCTCGTGAACAAATAAGAAAAGTTTGTGTTATGTTGAAACTTTATTAATTATCTTTATTTCAAATAGTACAAATACTCAATGATAGGTTTTCAAAAACACGTCAACATTGTTTTATAATCATTCATAAATCTGTCCTTTGATATGAAGAATTCCACTAATAAATAACTGTCTACGCTTTATTCAAGATGATTTCCATCGATGTATTCTGGAGGCAAAAGGAAAAGGAAGTCTGCAGATATTACACGTGTATCTTAAGTTCATGGGAAAGCATTTCTGTCTGCAACCTGAAAATACTGACAAAACCCCAAAGGATGAGGCAGTGCTCTTGTAAACAGGTCTTGGAAGGAGGACCATAAATCTTGCTGATAATGTGGATCACGCAGAGGTTAGATTTAAAGATCAATAAAAATTCAACTCTAAAGACATAATAGAGGTTTATCAGAAAACATTTCACATCATGTTGTGTCTGCCGTACTGCTGCATCATTTGTGTCATTTTTATATAGTATGTTAGAAAAGATGTAACGGTTCTGTTGATAATTGTTACCTTTAATATTGTAGTAATTTCCAAGTGAGGGCTTCATAGTTTACAATATTTGTATCATTAAAAAAATTATATTTAATATATTTAAATGTTTTATTCAAGGCAAAATTTACTCAATAAACCAATGTTAAAAAAATATCAATTTCACT
Organism: Triplophysa tibetana; assembly: GCA_008369825.1. Taxonomy (NCBI): domain Eukaryota; kingdom Metazoa; phylum Chordata; class Actinopteri; order Cypriniformes; family Nemacheilidae; genus Triplophysa; species Triplophysa tibetana. Next base: position 32,198,684 of record CM017899.1, read on the forward strand.
TTTAGTTGTCTTCCCCCTACAGTACAGAACGTACCGAACCATCACTGTTGTGTCCCTTTACACCTCTATAAGGTAACAGTCTTATCATCATGTTAGTGGTTTTTATTTGAATTTCTTAAAATTGTTTTGAGTATACTACATGAATTTTTTAAGTGATATCATTGTCTGTCTTTCTGATCCTTACAAGTCACCATATATTCTGTCTGCTTTATCACGGCTCTGTCTGTCACTGGTGTCTTGATATTTTGTCTAGTGATATTTGTAACATCTGGACAGATTCTCCATCTCTGTACAGCAGAAATGACTGAAACGCTGGTTGTTGGAGTTATTTTGTATCCATTTCTTTTGTATTGATAAGTTCTGTCAGACTTTGTCCAAACGTATAATCCGTTGATTTGATGACAAGCTACCAAATAAGAATCCATAACCATAAGCCTGCAGTGATAACTTTACAAATGGCTGAAAATAAGATAAAAATATATGAAACAGGGGTTTCAGTATGAACTTATATTCCATAAAACAGACACAAACTACATGTTGTACTTTTCTCTAAATTCAGAAATGATTGGTCTTTGTTGGGTGTTTTTCAAACTAAACCAAAGTACCTCTAACCAGTCTTGCAGTCATTTGTCAAATCTGTTCAATTATTTCTAAGATCTTAATGTTATGGCAGGTTTGCACAGATCAGACAGACTAACAACATCTTCTGATAACAGCCCCAGTCATCACTGAGATATTTCACATCTAACACATAAAAACATCTGTCATAAAGATACTAAATCCTGACCATATGCTGCTGATGCTATTGATCATATTCTAACTGATTGAACAGTTGTTTTGATTGACAGATGGTGGAACAACGAGTTATGTCACATACAACTCATGACTATAAAATCTCTTGATAGAATCAGCTGCAATATTTACATCTACTAAAAGGAGATCTTCTTTCTGAGTATCAGTATTGCTGTCAACCATGTGTGTCTGGCATATTAACTAGACTGTATTGTTTTGTATCATCTGAAGCTGAAGATCTTGAAAATTAAATTTCACAATGAAAGAAGTGCAGATTTATTACAGATAAGCCGAGTTATGCTGGAAGAATTTCCAAAAATGAGAGACTTGCGTTGTGGTTGGCTCCTGAAAAAAGCTTCATGTGAGATTTCTTCATTGTTATCGAAAGTATCAAGCGCTGTTAAGTATCTAGTCTTGTAATATATATGATAAAAATAACACATTTGTTTGTGTTAAATGAAAAGAATGTATGTTTGTTTAGGAACTAAAGGTCATTTGAAGTAGCTGATCAAATGTCTTCTGTTTTCAAAGGTGGCAGTGGACAAAGAAAGACCAGTGCATTGCCCCAGGGCACTGAAGGGCACACAGCAAACATTCTTAGGTCTTCATCAAACAATGGAAAAAAAGTGATATACATTGTCCTTCTTCAAGAAAGAATAGATACTTCCCCACTGACATATGATGCTCCAGAGTTTAAAAGAAGGCCAAAAAACACATGAATGACATGAGGCAAGCTGGTTCCTCTGCCCCTGATCCAGTTCCATATTGAGTCCTGTGGAGATAATGTAAGTTCTCTTCTTAAGTTGTTGTCTTACAAAATTTATATAAAAACACAATAGTTATGATTTGATGAAATCCTTGTAGTGTAATTCAATGTTCAGTTGACTTGTCATTTTTATAAATGTGTTTTCTAGTCAAAGAAAGATGAATCTGAAGAGGAAGCAGAACGACATCAGAACAGGATCCAGATCTCATGTGTGTGGTAAACTATCAATGATGTTTGGGGATACTCAGACTGATATCACACACATCAGTACTTTTCATTATTCGGCTCATAAACCTGAACCTGAGAATACTACAGTGATATGTTTCTTTATGAACCTCTTTATAAGCACTTGGCCCTTAGGACTCCTGTCCAATTTGTGGAAAGCAGTTTCCTCCAGAGATTGTTGCCTAACATGCAAGTTCATGTGGGGATAATGGATTAAAGAATCAACACTAGTGCCAGTGCTGTGAGATCATTCAAGTAAATCAATTAGTTTGAATTTGCATTCTGAATAGACTAAAGTAAAAGCCCTTCATTTCAACATCAGATTTAAAAGAACTGTTATTCACACATTAGCAGACTCAGGCCCAGATTAAGAATTCAGAGGGCACAAGTGTTTTATGGATCCCCCATTCACACACATGCACACAATAAAGTTTTAAATGAGTCTATAGGGTACGATGTGTATACAGGATACAGGAAGAATATACAGGATTACATTGACAAGTTACAAACTAAGATCACAAGCTGACAATATCAACACCTGTGCACATGTTCAATCATACAGGATTTACACCACACGATTGCAACAATGCTTTCCTGGACCAGAAGCAACAATATTAAGACATTTCTCATCATACTGTAACAGTAACTCACTGGCACACACGCAGCACACACTACTACACCTCTATCAATTCACTTCTATCACATTCTTCTATTCACACACAAACACGCTGCACATAAAAAAATAACCCAACCTTAACCCAGCTGCTGGGTAACTATGGGACAGAACACACGCTGGGTTATTTTGACCAAAGTGCTGGGTTGTTTGTTTGACCCATCTAGTGGGTCAGGTTAACTGTGTTTCTGGTTTAAACATAACCTAAACATTGGGTTATATGTTGTCTCATTGCCTTGCTACTGTGTTATATTTACCAATAAAAATATATAATCACAAGGGAATGTAAAATTATTATAAGTTTTCTGTAATATAATCACACAAAACAAATTCAATTGTAAAGATGCATATTTATTAAATTTATTTCTTTAAATTTATTGAATGGGTGCAATTGTCATACATTTCATCCACCACCTACAGACACAAAAACATGTTTTTGTAGATCAGTTTCTTTAAGAACACAAAACTGGGTGAATTAGGCACTGTAGATTCCTATTCTATACGTCAACATTGCAGCATCAGAACACTCAAAAATATATTGTATATATATTGCCACATGAGAATCAGTCCAAACAGTGTGCCACTAAAACTAAGCCAAACAAAGACTCCAAACAACAGACAATACATGTGACAACTTAAAGCATGTTACAAGTGTCCAGAAAAAACTGTTGTCCTCCAAAACTTTCCACATGAAGACTCATGTCCATCAATACGATAAACCGCATGCTGGAGAACTTCCTAGCTAGGAAGAGACTGCTTAGTTAACATCAAGCACAGAAAAGGACTTGAAACAGATCAACTGAGCAACGAGTCCGTTTCAATGGCATGACCCAATACAATGGCGAAGGTCTGGGATGTCGTTGCTGCCTCGTCCCCAAGGCACAGAATGAGCAGAATACATCACTGGTCTCTACATTTTACAAGTATTCCACCATGACAGTCCCCACCTGTTAAATATATGACAGTTAGTCTTAAAACATAACTAACATTAAGTTAAGAGCATTTAATGACAAACACAGAGGCCTGATAAAAATTATAATTTTTGAAGAAAATCTCAAACTTCACTTTTAGTATTTTACTTCATTCACTACATTCATACTTTATATCATTTACTTCTGAGGATATATATATATCACACAGTGGAGGCCAAAATTATTAGAACACTAGTGTTTTTACCAGCTGGAAAATGGTATAAAAGTCAGATATTTCTATCGTTTGCTGTCGTGTGTCAGAAGGAAATTTCTTTTTACATTTCCAAACATTATTTTTGTCATTAATTGTAATAATCAGTGAGATTAAGAGGCAAAGCTTTTAGCTGCTATAACGGTAACATTACCTGAGGGAAAAAAGCGTGAAAATTATAATTTTAAATTATGTCTGGTTGGTTTGAACAGGTGTTGTGCCGAGAAAAGCACCCCAGTCGCGGGAACGCGCATTTGCTGAAATTCTTCTAAATATAAAAGGCGGAAACTGCAGTTCTGTTTAAATCCACTAGATGCCCTCAGTGTGTTAAATTACATTTTATAGTCTTCAGTCTGACTTCTTTACACTGTTATACGTGCTGTCTTCTCGTGCTGGACGTGTGACGTAGTGTTTCTGTGCTTGATACTTGTTTCGGAAAGTTTTTTATAAGTGTGGATCCCTTTGTAGTAACAGGGATCTCATTCCTTTTATTGTGCAACTCTCCCGTAAAAGCACGGCAAGGCGAAAGAAAAACGCACCAACCGACATAATAAAAAATCACTAAGGCCTGTCTTAAAATGACTAAAACCCAACACAAATGACATACTACACAGTGTAATTATTTATATAATAAAACCAAAATGAAAAAGCCATGGATGAAAAAGTAAGGACACCTTATGATTTAGCTGCTTTTAGGTCAATATGTTTGGTTCTTCTTTACAGCGGTGCTTCAGTTCATTGATGTGGGCATCGTGCTTATGTGCAGTTCTAGTAATGTATCATCACGGCATTTCAGTTGAGATGAGATATGGACGTGACTGCGCCATTATTCTTCTCTTTTTCGGACATTCTGTTTTAGAAAAGCTACAGTAATGGTCCTGTTGCATGCCCAATACTAGCCAAGCTTTATCTGTTGGACAGATGCTCCCACATTTGTCTTTAATATAGAGGAGATCATGGTCAACTCGGTGACTGCAAGGTCCCCAGGTCCTGTGGCTACAAAACAAGCCCAAAATGCTTAACTTTTAGTATGGGTGTCTTTGCTGATATCATGTGTTTAGTTTTCAGCGAGCATGGTGCTGTGCATTATGGCAAAACACTTACCGTTTGGTCTTGTCTGGCCTAAAGACATTGTTCCATAAGTATTTTGTTTGTTTTAGCTTGGATATTTTCAAACCTTAGCTGTGCTGCATTGTCCTTCAGAGAGAGGAGACTTTTTCCTGGCAATCCTTCCAGACATGCCATACTCGTCTGGTCGCAAGTTACCAGAATTGACCATGATAACCGAGGTCTGTAGAGTCTGAGGTGCAGTTCTTGGGTTGTTTGGAACTTCTCTAAAACTGCATGGTCTGGCCTTAGGGTGAATTTGCTGGGACGTCATTGTCCACATCTGAAAAGATTGACAGCTGTCTTGAATGTCTGCTAAATGTGAATAATAGAGGTGACAGTAGAGGTGCTCACACTTGCTGATGATCAGTTTATCAAAGGCATTTGATTAGCAGTATAATTACTGATCCTCTTAATTCCTATGGAAGTGATAAGGGTGTCTTAACTGTCATTACTTTTTCACCCATGGCTTTTTCATGACATGGTGTAATTCGTCATGTATTGTTGTTCAACTGAGATTGTATTTCCCAATGTAAAGGGCAGCCATGGCCCAGATGATTTTTTTATTATATCCTGATACAGAAAACTAAAATATTCAATAGGGTGTCCTAGCTTTTTTACATGACTTTATATAAACTGTATACATCATTATAATAGTTAATAATTCATTACATTTATATAACACATTTCTTGGTACTCAAAGCACTTTGCATGGAAGGGGAGAATCTCCTCAATCACCACCAATGTACAGTATCCACCACCCGGATGATGCGACAGCAGCCATATTGCACCAAAACGCCCAACGAACACCAGCTTATTGTTTGAGAAGAGACATTTACACGAAGCCAATTAGTACATATAGGGGTTGATTAGGAGGCCATGATGTAAAGAGGCAAATTTATATATATATATAATGTGTGTGTTTTAAACAGGTGTCAGAATGTACAGTGTGCCAAGCAGCTGGTCATATTATCAAACAAGAGGTGGTGTACACCGCGATAAAGGTATTGTATACACATAATCAAAATCCACTGTCTGTTGTTTTATCACAAAACATATCTAACATACAGATATAAATACACCGCAGAAAGGGCCTGGCATAGTCAGAGCGAATTAAGTTTTCTATCTGTACTAAGGGATAAAACGAAGCCCAACCCTAAGAAAATATTTTGACGTAGTATTCATTTAACCTGTATGCTATTGCAAAAGTTATTGTTACATTTCTATACTTGTGTCAGTGTTTTCTATTCACTTATTTTAGCTTTATTTCTTGCGTGCTACAACATATAAGAAATGTGATTGTAGAGCTGTTTGTCCGTTTAGGGCTACTGTTCAAAACATAGCGGCCAAATATGGCGAAATCCGTCTATGCAGCCTGTTATGTATGTAGATAAAAATAACTTATTCTAAGTAAAACAAACATAACGGTTCATTATTTAAGGTCTTTATACACCTATGAAGACATTGTTTTGTAAAGAGGCAAACAATTTGACATTTGCTCCTTTAACCCATACAGAAAAGACACACGCAATTCACAGGTGCAAAAAACACATGTGATCACATGTGATATGTGTGTTTTTGGATACACACTCAATTATGTTTTGAATTCCTATGTTATAAAAAAAGCTATAAACCAGAGTCCTTTAATACCAGGGGCCAGATGCATAAACCACTTAGACTAGTCTTACAAGTTAGTCATTTAATTTATTTCTTCACTACTCACACAAGTCAATTACATAAAGAGCTAGATTGGTCTAGTTGAAAAGCAAGAATGATTAGTGCTAACTAATTGCTAGTCTGTGAGAATAAGTCTTAATTTAGTGGCTATGTTCATGCAAAGTGACTGAATATATAAAAATAAAACCGCCTGTAGGTGGCTGCAAGGCACTGCTCTATTGGGATTACTTAATGGTTAATGTTCAACGTTTTCTTTCAAAAACACAAATACACATTCTGGTTTTCTAATAATATAATTTCTCTTTTGAGAAATGCATTAACTGGTTTGCAAATCTTAAGGATGATTCAAGAAATGTACCTAATTGACTGATAAAAATGTAAGAAGACATACATAGACTACAGGCCAAACTGTTTGTGAAAGGGGTACAGTGATTTCATTAAGCACAACATTCCTGAATCAACATCCTTTTTGATCCTTGAGCAAAACTTTTTTAATTTGAGGAATACATTTAGAGTTAATATACATTTTAGGCTATAACCAATGCTGTGCATAATCTCCAATAAAATGAGCAAACCACGACAACAGCCATCATATTTTTGTGCAATTCCTTATTTGCTAGCCTACATAAATTCAAACAGATATTAGTATTACATTTTTGTGATAACATAAGAATTTGGGGATTAAAGTAATGATTTCTACGCCATATGATATTAAATGAACCTTTGAAATATGTTTACATCTAAGGAAAATATATATTTTTGTCATCACAGAAAAACATTTAAATTGGAAAAAATTGAGATTTAATGTTCTGGTGAAAAGAATTATAAAGTACTTGAATTTCACTTTCAAAATGTTTCAGCAAATCACATTTTGGATTGAAAATGACTGTGTTCTTTAATTTCTTATTAATCTTCTTAAACATATTTTGTCCATTTAAACAAGATTAGGAAATTAAGAAATATGCAGCAATGTGGATGTGCTTAAATGATCCAGTTAAACTCTGTATTTTTATCCAGATTGATGATATGATATATTTGATTGTTTTATTGTTTTTTTCAGGTTAAACATCCATTTGAGCTTTTAGGAATGGACCTGATAGGTAAACTGAAAACCACAAAAAGTGGATATCATTACATCTGTGTCATGGTGGACTACCAGACTAAATGGCCACAAGCTTATCCTCTTCGCAACAAAACAGCAGCTGAGGTGTCTGAATGCATTATTACATTATTCCATCAGTTTGAGGCTCCGGAGAGGATACTGACAGATCAAGGCTCTGAGTTTGTGAATGCGGTACTTTTCAAAAAACTTTTAATTTTAATGTTTTGATCTATGCTTTCCTATCACAAACATATTTACCCTTTCTTTACAAATTTCTTTCAAAACCATATTTCAATATTTGGATAATATAGGTTAAAATAGGGTAAATGTCGGATGTCACTTGACTAAACTGGTTAAAACGTCTCATTACATCCGCTTGTTGAAAAAAACAGTTGACAGGTGTTAACAGCAGTATTAACTATCAGAAATATCTATGGAGTTTTAAGGTAATCAGTTAACATAAATAGGTGTTTCTATTTTTTGGAGTTTTATGCTGTTGTAATATTTAAAAAGTCTGTGAGTCCGGTTTTTTATTTTTCTTCTCAGTCTGTTTGTGTGATTACCGTCTCATCTAATCTTTGGTAGCTCATTTAAAGGTATTTTGAAACGGCTTTTTACTTAATTAAGTGCGTACAAAAGACTTATTCCGGATTCTATGAGACCTGTTTACGATTTCTGCATGTGAGGTTCTACATTAAGCCTATATGTTCTCTCTATTAACAGATAAACAAGAATCTATGTGCCATGTTGGGAATTAAAAGGAGCCTTTGTTCTCCCTACCAGCCTCAAACCAATGGATTGGTGGAGAGGATGAATGGTACCATACAAAGGTAAGACAAATAGTTGATTTCACATGAATGCATTATAAAACTTAATGTACATAATTTTTGTTTTTACCATGTGGTCTTAAATTTAAAGCAGCAAATGCAAGTGGGGCAATAATTATAAAACAAATCGGCTTAATAGATTCCTATTCTCAGTAACAATTCTGATTTTTAGATCTCTCGTTAAGCTGGTGGAAGAAAAACAGAAAATTGGGACGAGTACGTGGAAGCTGTCATGTTTGGGTTGCGGACTAAGAAGCAAATAACAACTCAGTTTTCCCCATTCTTTTTGATGTTTGGGCGAGAGGCTCGATACCCAACAGAGGTGCCAGAAAACTTTATGGATGGTACATGAATGTCTAAATATTAGGGTTGTAACGGTATGTGGATTCAGACCGAACCATCACGGAGCAAATTCCAGATGCAAGTGATCATTGGTATGCCCTACTCCAGGGCTCATGCAGTTAGTGCACAGCCAGGTCCTATTGAGGTAATGGTGCTACACAAAAAGGTTGGTCTGCATGCAGTCATTGTAGTAGAAAGTAAACACAATAAGATCAATGAAAAAAATTATAATTGTTCTTCAAAAATGATTCTAATGTTACGGTAAGAAGATTACATATACTTGAGACTTATATTGAAACACATTTTTGATTCGGCACAGTGATTACCAAGAAAAAGTTAAACGACACGCCATATCAAAAAGGTCGCCGACCTTTGCCCGACTCCCTTTGAAGGGCAGAGACCTTCGAGTTTAGACTTTGGAGTGAGCAGGGCATGTGCATCCCATTATGTAGACGTTTGGAATCCATATGGCAAAATGGAGCCACATAGTTTCCTCATTATCTTCAGCTGGCATGTTCCATGATAATGCAGCATGGTGTCCGTTAGCAGAAGTCGGAGGAAGAAGGGCAAAGGAATGATCACTTCCATGTGAAATTTGCCCCATACCGGTTCTGTACGAATACATATACCGTTACTCCCCTACTAAATATAACTTTAGGTCTAACGACACAAATTTGAAATCATGGAATGAAAGAAACAAAAATGTGTTCACAGGTAGACAGCAGTGTTGAGGTTGTTGTGGCTGAGGAAGCTGTTTCAGAGGACATAAAGCGACTTGATGACATTAAGGATATTGTTCAGGGCAATATCACCAAACAGCAGGAGAGCACAAGGAGGCGAATGAAGCATGGTGCTCCCAAACCTGCCTTAAAAATAGGAGACCAGGTGTGGAGACAAAATGTAAGAAGCCAACAGAGAAAAGGTGGCAAGCTGGAGGCAAACTTCCTTGGCCCTTTTACAGTGATTGCACTAAGTTCAAGTTCAAGTTCAAGTTTATTATTTGTCACATGCACAATCATACAGGGTATAACTACAGGGGAAAGGCTCTGATCTGCTCAGAGAGGATGGTACTGTTTTTAAAAAGTGAATGTAGATCACTTAAAAATTGCTAGGGTAAAGCTGCCCTGAATTCCCCATAAAATAAAGCAACCACTGGCCTCACCAGCACCAGTCTCACCAGCAGCACCACTCTCTCCAGCCTCTGACTTTACGGAAGCACCAGCATCCTCCTCCCCCTCGCCAGCTCCTGACATAAGAGCAGCTGCAGCATCTGCAGCACCACTCTCCTCTGCAGCACCATTCTCATCTACAGCACCATTCTTCCATGCATCACCAAGCTCCTCTGCAGCACCAGGCCCTGTCTTAACATCCATCTTAGTTGAAAAATGTAAGTAGTACGATCATGAAAAAGTAAGACATTTTTCAAAAAAATTTTTATATAGTGTTATATAGTTTAGACAATGTTGCATCGTTTCAAAGTAGCTTTACAGGAAAAAAGAAAAACATTTAAAAGATGGACGCTTTGGATAAAAGCGTCTGCCAAATGCCTTAATGTGAAAGAGATAGAATACAATACAGTACATGTTTTTTTAGAGAGAGAAACAACATTCTAATAAAGCAACGCTAATGAAATATACAGAACCATAAGCTAATCTAATATCACCTTGACTCCTATGATATTTTTTAAAATGTATATTTTACAATATAAAGTACTACTGTATTTTTTAGATTTGCATGAGGCATGGGCAGGGAAAGATGTGCATGTACTTCTTTCCAAAGTTGGCCCACACAGACTGTTTTATGACGAGATTTTGAAGATTTGTCCCAGTAGGGAGCTTGAGAGTGAGGTATCCCTTTTTTGTTATTGTATTACATTATGACTTTCCACTCCCTAATGTCTAGGATTCAAACATTTACAGTCACCACACACTGTATTACAACACAAAGACCTTAAGTCATGCCAGGAAATTCAGCAACACTTCAACAACAAAATAGTTGATAATACTACAATCTGTCTAACACATAATGCCATTTGTGGGACAATTTGTTTTTATAGGTGATCAATGCATATTTGACAGTTCTTGTTCGGAAATACAACAAGTGCAATGCTGGTGATGCAGCTGTAATTGACAACTTTGCGATGAACGCAATCTGGAAGGGAACCTTTGGAAGAATCCGGGTCTGTACTTGATCATAATAATTTCACATTCTGTAAATGATGCAAATATGCACTTTTCAGGTAAAAGTGACTTTGTATTTCTTGTGACTACTTTCAGATTGATCCAATGGCACACACAATTATTGTGGGAATTGTGAATGAGCACCATCATTGGATGTTGGTGGTGAGAACAAGAGCATTGCACAGATCTCACTACTTTAAGCTCTTTATCTATAGTGATGTATACACTCCACAAAATAAGCTATTTATTAAAGAGATAGTTAACCCAAAAATAAAAATTCTGTCATAATTTCCTCTTCTTCAAGTTGTTTCACATCTGTACACATTTCTTTAATAAACATCAAGGGAACAAAATAATACAATCCAAAAACAGGGAAACATCCAAGGGAACAAATAACAAGGTAATCCAAATAAATCCACAGAACATGGTACGATATATTATATTAATACTCGACAAAAAACTGAACCAAGGGTAGAAATTAAATAAAACCGATAAAAAGGACTAAACGGGGGAAGATAAACTAGAGGTGAAAACAGTCAATGATGAGGGAGCATGGGAAAAGTAACGTTCTTGGGCACTAACGGGGAAAACAAGACTAGGGACCGACGAGAATGTCACAGATGAGCACAGAGAAAAGTGAGCACTAGAGAGGGAGTCATTCATGACAGAATTTATTTTTGAGTGAACTATCCCTTTACCTAAATTGGGCTATATTTATACTATATTTAATCCATACATGCCCTCAATTATTAAAATTGATCTACAATACCACATACTGTGCAATTTCACTAATACCATATGTTTCTGTCTAATGTATGTTGTGATTCCATGTCAATAATAAAAGGTTATGTACCCACACGAGAAAAGAACCATTTTCATAGATCCACTTGGAGAAACTGACACAAAGATGATTAGATGCCTGGAGTCTACAAGGTAAAATTGAAGTATAATGTTGTTGTATTGTCTTTTCTGTTGTTAAATTGTGATGTGTGACAGATTTCACACATACTATTTCCTTTAGAGCATTCATGAGGAAAAAGGGCTGCAATGTCTCAAGGTGGACATGCAACAGTCTCCCTCATTGACGTCAGCAACATGGCTCATCATGTGGTGTCCTGGCCTTAAAAGTGGGTGTGAAATGCTGTAACCATCAGTAAAAGTCAAAGTCTGCTTTATTCTCAATTCTGCGCCATGTAAACTACATTTATATTTAGAAGAATTTCAGCAAATGCGCGTTCCCGCGACTGGGGTGCCTTTCACGGCAGGCGTGCTTTTCTCGGCACAACACCGGCAGGTCGCAGACACTTGAAAAATTATCCCCTTAGATCAAGTTTTGTATGAATTTATCTAATTCTGACTAAATATTACAAAGCCATACAGTAGGCAAACAGCAACCGAACTATACCATGTATTTCTGACCTAAGGAGTTCAAACATTTCCATGAGGAGTTAAAGTGAAGGATAAAAACCTTTTAAAGCAAAATTCTACACATATGTATACCATAGCGATAAAGCGATAGTTAAGGCCTTTTTTTGTAAAAAAAATATTAGCTTGCTAAGCTGATAAATTACTTAAAGTTAATCGGTGCACCCGCTTCGAGTGTTATCAGCCGATTGAATGTGCGTTGTCAGTGGTTATCAGCTAATTCATATGGGCCAGATGGGGCCTGCTGCGCCTACTGGTACTGCTCAGAAGACTGTTATCATCCATCCAAATGAATAAACACCGTTTCAAATACAAGAGAAGACTCCAGATCCAGAGGAATCCAGCTCATCGGTGATCGCACGTCTACTAGATAACGTGGTGACGTTACGCATTTTCCGCTTGATATTTTCACTCCCGCATCATATTTCACTCACTTTCAGGTAAGACCATTAAAATGATAAACTGGGCACTTAAACTGTAACTTATTTGTCAGTAAGTGAAACAAATGCAGAAAATGTGTTTTAATTGGCGTGACATGAGTGTTGACATGACATAACGATGTAAATTTCTTAGTAGCGTTATACTAGTTACATGCTTTACGTTAGCATTAACTTTTGCTGTCTGAAGTTTAGTTTAACGCAAAATTACTCTGTAACTGACCCAGTGGCGGTTCTACATTGAATCACTCTCCGGGCGAGATCCCCTCTGGGTGCCCCCCCACCTACCGCACCCATCCGAGAAAAAAACAAAAACAAAATTTTGCACAAACTGATATGTTTTTCCATAACTATATAAGTGTAAGACAAGCTTATATTTCTCAATTTAGCACCAACTCTGATACAACACCTGAAGAGGCATCATTGACTTCAGGAACAGACGCGTTCAATGTATTGTTAAGTACCGCGAGAGCGATTCAAATGCGTACCGCGCAATCTGCACTTGAATCTCTTTTGCGGTACTTAATGTTATACGATGATAGATTTGCGCAGCGCTGGATGAAGTTAAACGCGTCTATTCTAAAGACTCTGATTAGCTTGTTCAGGTGTTTTATATCACAGTTGGGGAGAAACTCTGCAGGAAAATGGATCTCGCGGACCAGAGTTGAGAACCACTGGCCTATAGTCTGTGAGTGATGTTAACCTGTTGGCTTAATGTCTATAGTGAAATAAACTAGCTTGCATCAGACTAGTGTGAGCCTACATTTAATCACCATTTAATACGTGCAGGGAAACGTTTAGCACTATAATAACACTGGTGTGGAAATGCCATTTTACATGTCCACATTATTTTTTTGTTGACATATATGTGCAGTTTAGTAAAGAAATCTGACGTTTCATTGTTTTGAGAGGATGATGTTAATTTTTAAGTTTGTTCGTTGTTCTTTTTTTAAATCTTTCATTAATAATTTGAATAATAATAATTCATAGTAATTTTTTATTTTGTCAAATTTTAGAAAAAAAATACATTGAGACTGTAATAGATAGCCTTCAAATTTTAGTTTCTTTCCAAATGCACTTGTGAATCGGAAGCTCATTTTTTCACATCTCTTCTATTGACAAAATATGGTGATAATATTATAGTTTCGTCGCCCAATAAGGTAAAGGAAATTAATTTTAAGATATTGCATAGATATTATCCATGTAATGCTTTCATTAATAAGTTTAATAAGGACGTCTCACCATTATTGTCACAATCACCAGATGGAGTGCCCTCTCAAATCCACTAGGACCATCATTGCACACTACATTACCCATCACCCGGACACATTGAACACTGATCATTCTCACCTGTTTGCAATAAGCTCTGTCTATATAAGCCTGGTTCATTCACTCAATCATTGTGAAGTCTTGTTACACTGCATTTCTGAGCATTCTCATTTGTATTGGATACCCTATATTTTGGACCTTGAATTGTACTGCTGTCTCTTTTTGAACATTTTCTGCCTCGACAATTGCCTGTGACCCCGTTTCGGATTGTTTGCTGCCTGCCCTGACATTCGCCTGTTTTGTGGATTCTGTTGAAATAAAGCTGCATTTTGGTCCGCACCTGTCAAGTCTCTGAGCAATTCGTAAAAATTATGTTAATTTTTTAACTTGAACCTGATGCACTTAAACATTTCTTCTGAACTTGTAGTTTCACGAGATTTTTGAAAGTAGGTTATCCTATGATTATTGTCTAGGACTTTACGACTGGATCTTCTCGACAAAACACTGAAATAAATGATACTACTGTACAACTAAACATACCAGCTGGGTTTGAAGCCAGTTGAGTTCCATCACTTCTTCCAGCTCATTCAGGAACGTGTCGTTGTGGACCATCAATCTACTGAGGTCTGTCTCCATATAATCTGGTGTCTGCATGATAAAACTGTGACCTGCACACATAAGAAGCACACACTCAACAAACCAAAAGAAATGTGAATTAAAGATGTCTTTCCTTGAAATGGACTCCATAAAGCCCACATCAGATTTCCCCTTTTCTTTAGCCGTGACCTATGACGCCCCCCAGTGGATAACTGCCGTATTACACATTCACACGTCTAACAGTTCAGAGTTTTGATTTCATAAGTTCATTGTCAGAGATGATCCTATGATTATTGTCTTGGACTTTAACACTGGATATTCTAGACAAAACAATGAAATAAATGATACTTGTGAAATTTCACCTGCTTAAAGCTAAGATAATATCTATAACACCCCCTTTTAGGTTTTTATTTTTGCATACATTTCAAGCTTTGAGTCACTTGCCACAAACACTGAAAAAAAGAAAGATTTAAAAACATCTCCTTTAATAATAGAAATACTGGATAGATTGTCATCTTGTATTATCTGGAAAATGTTCTTTGTATACTGTGTGTAACAACATTGATTTTTTTTCTTTTGATTATGTATATTGATGTAGGCGGATCTGTTATTGACATAAAGCCAGTTGACTTTCAGCACTTTGTCCAAACTATCCAGGAACTCCTTTTCACGGACCACAATTCTACTGAGGTTTATCTTCAAAGTGTACAGCATCTAATGTCAGTGTCTGCATTATAAAAACTGTGACGTGGACAGAAAACAAGCATACACTCAAGAAACAAACAAATTGTGAATTAAATATGTCTTCCCTTGACATTCATTGCATTAACTTTTCAAGCCCGGATGATCAGATCAGATTTTGCGTACTTTATTTGGAAAGGTTTTAACATTATGTATAATGGCACTTTTCCAAGTCTTGCATAATTGCCTGGTTTTATATTGATCATGAGAAGGATTCATATTAACTCCCCACTTATTAACAAGATACAAACCCATTTCATTTCAATCTAGTGTAGTCAGAACTCAATATACAAGGTGCTCTGTGAAAAACTCGTCACACAAAGGAATGATGTTACCTGTGAAAGACTCACATCGTTTCCAAAGAATGTGAAGAACAGTTTGAGGGATTTTGAAAGAAGGGATGATGACATGTCTTTGTTGATTTGTCATTACCTTGCTGATGTCTGGTAAGTTTATAACTTACAAAATCTTTTTTTTAGTGCATAATGACTCCTGCTGTAGTCGAAACTCCTGCTGTAGTCGAAGCATAAAACTATGAAGTATAAAACAATGATGAGAATGCAAGACAAAATGATATTGCATGTTAGTTTATTTAAACATTTACAACGTTTATAAAACAACAATCTTATTGACAAAAGAACAAAGAGGAATAAGAACAGAACTATTTACATGTTTATCTACAGTACAGGGCAGAGAGTCTGCAGAAGGGAAAAGATTACAGCGAGACTCTTCTCCTTTACACGGGCACAGAGGACTGCAAGAGAAAGGAAAAGTGTGCATGAGTTAAGAAAAAGTTCAACAAGATGAAACAAAATGTCTTTCATCATTTACACATCCTTAGAACTTTCTTTCTTAAATTGACACAAACGGTTTTATATATATTTTTTTTTGTGCAAAGTAACATATACATAACATAATGCAGAGGGTCTGCATTAATTATCACATAAGAAAAGAATACAATTGTAATTATCAGAGAAAAAAGATTAAACAGGTTTTTTATTTGTACTATAATAGCATGAAGATAATTTTAAATGTCCACTTGTAATATTGTTCAATAAGAAAGTTTTTTTTATACCAATGGCGTGGTTCTGTAGTCCACTAGCTTGGTGATCATGGTGTTGTCCCCCAAGCGAACAGCCTCCTTCATTGCTGTCCACCCATTGTAGTCAGTGGTGTCCACGTCCACCCCTGAGAGAAACCACGCATGCAATAGCGCATGATCTCTCTTTCGTACAGTTCTGTAGAGGGAAAACCCTTTGGGACTCACAGATATGTATGCGTTATAGAATATGTGTGCAATTTGGGGGAAAATGCTTGTTGCTTATATACATATGTTAGTGAAAAAAAATGAAAGAATTGACTAAATTAGTGCTATTCTCACTGGGTGTAGTTTCACAGTGAACCCTTTCACCCGCAGAAGCTTGAGAACTCCAGGAGCATGTCATAGAAGAACTATTTTTAGTAATTTAACTTTTTATCTCCATGCACCTGCACAGGTTGCCAGTCCATCACAGTTACATATGAGATCAATTGAGCATCTCTTATTCAACATGGCAATAAATTAACGAATGGCAAGTGAAAAAAACTTCTTGGGCTGGATTCCCAGACAAGGATTATTTGAAACCGGCACTATAGGCCTTAGTTAATTTAGGACATAAAGGAAGTTTTTACGAACATGTCTTAAAAAAACTTGACTTGTGTGCATTTTAAAACAAAACAACACCACTGATGTATTTTAACACATGTCAGTGCAATTTTAATTTAGACAGCTCTTAACAGTTTTTTTAAGTTTAGTCTAAAACCCTGTAAGGGAAACCGTCCATTGAGTTCACAGTCTGTTTAAATTCCATAAAGGCTTTTATTTACCTGTTCTTAATAGCCAAGTCTAATGGACGTTGTCCAGAGCTGTTCACTGACTCAGGTGAAGCCCCTTTTCCCAGCAGGAACCAAACCATGTCCACGTTTCCCAATCTACAGGCCGTATGGAGAGGTGTATATCCCATATAGTCCTCTGAATTGACATCCACCTTCAAATGATTGTCAAAAATGTAGAAGAAAAGGCAAAATGTTGCCAATTATAACTTTCACAATTTGCTGTGTTGTTTCAGGCATATTCTTACATGAAAAATTGTAACAATGAGTTAGATTACGTGTTCTAGGAGGACTAGAAGAGCGTTGAAATTGTTCTTCACAGGGGAGATGTAAAGGTACATAGATGTGCAGTTGCTTCCCTGCAACAGATAACAGAATTCCTCAGCATGCAGATGCGACCTGACGCCAATCGACCACAAAATGGAGCGACTACGCCACCCTGGATACTTGCCAGGGACAAAAATAAAGATTCTTATAACTTAAAGCACACAGGTTCACTTCAGGAAGCGGCAGGAGACGGGAGCGTAGAAATATATACACTTTTATTAAAAAGAATCGGACACACGATCACTTGGAAATAAAGAAATATAAAAATATAAACAAAGAAAGACTAGGATGGAAGAATACCACCATAAGCAACCTGAGACAACAAGCCCCTCAAAATAGGCCAAACAAAGATAGAACAGGAGCTGAGATCCGACAGCGGGGTCTAGGGACACACTAGGTCACACCCAACCTCACACTGGTTACACCGGGGTACACACGCGCACACGCGCACACACACAACCACACCAAACTCCGCCCGCCTTCGGCACTCAGCTCCTGTGAAGAGATTAGATGGAGACAGGTTTGGCACAAACTTCGAGGGTGCAGGCACCCTACAGGTACAGGGCACTACAGTGAAATATAGCAAGTAGGCGCTCTACTTGCCCACAACAATGCGGCTTCACAAAATACAAAAAAAACAAGTATTCAGAAAACAATATAGAATCAAATTAAATTAAATTAAATATGTCACTACAGCAATTAACCACACGAAAGCAAAACCATGAAAACCGTAATGCCAACCAGGCAAGGTAAGAATAAGAACAAAAAAAGAATAAAATAGACAGCAAACGCAACCAGCAATTCAAATGAAACTAAAGAAATTAAGAATAATATATGGTAAGCAACAGCGCCTCCGGATAACTCTCATGTAGCTCCAAAGCGTGAAAACTACTCGTTGGTAGAGGCACGGCCAATCTGTTGGTAATGCAATAAATAGTTAAATCGATTAAACTAAATTACAATCCTGATAAAACTATCCCAGTACATACCGTGAAGAATCTCCCCACCCCCGATAAACAACAACAGATGAATGTCTGGACGGTTGCGGCTCGTTCAACAATCGTACACATCCGACCTCGTGACTCCGCGGGTCAGGTAATCGTGCAAATGTGCGAGGGACAACTCGTTCAGTATATCTGGTACACACACAGCCAACCCCCAAAATATTCGTAACGGACACCCAAGTTCAACTCCAGCTCACTCAAGCTTTCGCCTGTAAACACAAAGCCTGTATGGTGTCACCATGAGCACCATCTTACATCACCCACCACCGCCAGTGCATTTACCTGTAGAGGGGCGACGCCAACCAAACATCAGTCACAAGGTTTCTCTTAACGCGCCGTTCTGCAAGGAATCGCTAAGATAAGCTACCACATGCTATCCATTACACAGTCAACATCTCTACATACCTGTTGGACGACCGGATGTAACACAGAAGCAAAAGAAAGGGGCGGGACTAGTAGAATCAGAACCCCTTTAACACGGGATATATATACACCCCCATATCAACTGATAGGACAGCTAATGATCAGATCCACCAATCGGCGCCATGAAGACGTATCAGCCCTACCACACAGATCTATTGTGCAGAACATCCATGTGGTTCACGCATTAACAGATAACTGTGGCTTCTTCCCTCATACATCAATATAAATATGTATAACACTCATTTCTTCACTGTTATCAGAGTATACACAATTACATAATGAAACAACCCTCTGATAAACAGTAACACAGTTATGAACAAGCTGTGTAGCTAATAGCACGTTAGCATGAACAATACCACACACATAAGTCCGTCTGTACTCACTCTTATTAGACGCACATGAGCACACTGTGTCATAATCTGGCGCTTGATGGCTCAGGTACAGTCTGATAATGAGCCTGTGTTTGCCACACTGTCCCACGAGCTGTTCACACCCAATCTGAGCTCTTCTGTGATCGTTCCGGGCGTTAATCGACACTTCTTAAGTATGGTAATGCACAGATTGCATCATGGTTTCACTGTTGATTTTGGTAAATCCACTGCACAAATCTGCTGCCTGAAAAGATGTAAATATAAGTGAATGAATTAGACAAAAATAAGTCATTCAATTTTTTATTACTTTTAATCGTTTCAGCTCAGAGCAAATCCAAATATTATTTAGCTTTTTGCTGTTTCCAGACCACTTTAAACCGTACTATAAGTACAGTCAAATAGAAATCTATGGTTTGATTATTTCCCTGTACTAAATGCAGGCAGCACTTTGCTCTTTGAGGGCAAACCTGACCACCTAATCCCTTCCACCTCTCAAGTGTGGGCACAGAATGAAATGTTTACCTTGGCAGGGAGAATGAAAGGCCATTCTTTCCTTCATGGCGGCACTCGTCTGACAATTCGGTTAGGCGGAACACCCCAGACAGCACTGTAAAATCGAATTCGTTGATCTTACTTAAAAAAAAGCATGCAGTCCGATTGCCTTAAAAAAGTAAAGTGAAATGGTATTTTTGAGTTAAAGTAACTTAAAATATTAGTTCAGATGTACTCTTGACTTAGTGTGGAGTACTCCGAATTAACTTTGATTACCAACTTATCAATTTCCATTGGATATATTGCACTGTAAACCCGGACAAGTTTGCAATACTAAATTTAGATTATTTTATAGCTAAATTAAAATTGACTACAGTTTAAATATTTAATTCATCCATCATTGAAGTTTTAAGTTCACTAAATTAAATTCTTTATTTCACATAATTATTATTCTAAAAATGCACAAATCAAACACCTTGACTTGTGCAACACAAAATGAGCAAGAGGAGACTGATCTCAGTACTGTATGCACAGACTATGCTCATTGGTTAAAAACAGACGAGCTTAACAGACCTAATCACATGAACATGAATCTTCTAAACAGTGGTAACCACAAAACTAAAAAATATGTCAAACTCGTCTAAACATCTAAGAGAAGTGAACATTAAACACTATCAAGTCTTTAACTTTAATAAAAACATATAAAATAATCATATTTTTAAAAATGTACTCTCCTAATGCAGTCTGGCGCAAAGCATGCTGGGAATCTTTTCTGCGTACATGCAGGATCTGCTCTCCACTGCCTCTTGCTGGTGTAGTAAAGTAATTGCTTTGTTTGCCGCTACTTGCTTGATTTAAGTAAAATATACTAAAGGCGAAAAGTAAATGGTTTTATTTACCCTGCAGGTAATCGTAACTTACTAAAAATTAGTAAAATGTATATATTTTGACAACTCAGTAAAGTTAACAAATAATTTGTAAGTAAGGACAACAATTAGATTTTACACCATCACCCTCGACGATGTGGCAGATATAGATATCAAGGAGACCAAAAGACCGGTGTGTACCAAGAAGTGCAATGGAATCCATTTGTGACAGATGTAAGATGTAAATGTGCATATTATGTGCTTTAATTTGAGGGTACATCCATATCTGGTGAACTGTCTACAAATTGCTTCACTTTTGTTGGTTAAAAAGTCCACATGTTTTATTTGAACAACATTAATGGGACAATTTATGGAATCTTAAATGACACCAGAATATTTAGGACTGAACAGGGTTCCTAAAGTTTGGATAAGTATGAAATTTGATCACAGTCATTTCCAGGTCAGGTTAAGTGTGTGTAAATAATTTGTCTTTATCAATTTCGTAAAAAAAGAATGATTAGAAATTAATAAAAATAGAAATTTACTTTAATTACTAAAAATAAGTATATCATAAAAGCAAAAGTTTTTGATCATCCACCTACAATTCCTGTCGGTATCTAAGTCAGACTCACTAATCATTAGGCCACAAATGCATGTAGAGTATGTAAATGGTTGTAAGTGTTTTACATTTTTTTAGTTTCATTAGTTCACCTGAGCAGATATGAAGATAGCAGGGGTAGTAAAAGTATGCGTGTTTGGCGTGCTGTCCGGGGAGCAGGTTCCGAGCTCGGAAACGGCCGAACCCAGAACTCACCCCCCGGAGTTCTGCTATCCACAAGAGCTCAAGTAGAGGAGCCGGGGAGGTGGTGGGATGTGTAATCCTTTAGAGATGGCTTCAGGTAAGAATCTTTGTCTAGTATGTGCATGTTCGCTTGAGCTGATAGGGTAGAGTCTACACTGTAAAAATTTTAGGGGAATTTTTCTGTTTTATTTGAGAAAAACAGGAAAAAAATGTCTAATTACAGAAATAAACTGTGGATTCGTTTTGTTTCACGGACTTTCCCCAGATTTTTTACGTATATTTAAAATACGGCAAAAACATAAAAAATGGTCAAATCACGGAAACAGACTGAAAATCTACATTGTTTATTTAAAAATGTATCTATTTGACAAATACTTTTTATCATACAGCCTACAAACAAATCAGACATATGACCTGGTGTGACATTAATTGATGAATATTATTAATGTTAATGTTAAAAAATAAATAGTTTCTCAATTTGAAGATTGTAACCGTGAGCCAGCGCCACTGATAAAAGCTGCATGAAAAACACAAAGCTGTCTCTTATTAAACACAAACTAACGAAATGAATCCTCTGCTGTTCAAATAGAAATGCGTCCATGACGCGATATGTATTAAAAGTACTTCGTCTGAAAGAGCTGGTGAGTCAGTTTTAAATCCGAAATCATAAATTGAATTGCATCAGAATCAGACATCACTACTGTGCCTGACCAATATAGTTCCGCTTGTTTAAGTAGTTCTGCTGCGTTCTGTGTTTTTACGCATTTATTTTCATAATTTAGTACGATAACATCATATAATACATTCTTTCTTTAAGTAGCCTACGCACATATTTAAATGACAGCTATGAAGATTTTATATTTTTAAATGTTAGAAGGATAAACACTCACAAAGCACACAGTGGAGCAGCTGCGCAGCGCGTGTGACCGTGACAGGACCTCACCTCAGCATCACCGCCAGTTTTTGGATTAGAGGCGAAGCAGGTAAGATGTATATTCCTAATAATATTAATACGTGTAAGTTCTAGCTTTTCATTTTTTAAATGTATTAATATTGACCACATTTGGGAGCAGACCGATTATGGTTTAACGGTAACCTTAAAAATGTTTATCTTACAAAGTAGGCCTCAGTTGATGGTAATGTTACTGTGTATTTTTTCTCTTTGGGTGATTTTAACCAAGTCCTACTTTATGTTTGTTAGTTTTGTGGTTTAAGTGCGTTTTATTGCATTTTAAGAGTTTGAAAATGATTTTGAGTAAAGTTAACTGTTAAATGTAAACGCTTTCCACACATAGTAAATGTTAATGTATACGTTACCCAAATAATTTAGCTCCAAAATCTGGTAACATTACAAGTTAAATGAAAGTTAATGGAGGAGCCTGATAAAAAATGCTTGTTTAACGTACTTAAAAAAGGATTTAGAGGGTTTTGCATCCGACCTCTTCATTTGGTTACTGGGTAACGTTAACTTCTACCTAACTTACTTGCCAAATTAGCCGTTGACCAATATTGGATATTTTTAGACTACATTGAGAATTTCGGATGAATATAAATATCTGCGGATGTCGCCTGAATTAAAATATGTCTTTACTGAGCGATGGATTAAAGTTGAGTTCATTAGAACGCCTGCATAGCAGATAGCGTTCAATACTTTAGTACGTTTAATATTTTAGACATTTCTCTGCATATTTCATTGGATTTTTGTAGATCTGTTAACATGTCCCTTACACTTATGTGTTTGTTTTTATTCCTGCAGATAAGTTGCGTGAGCTGCCAAAATCAAGATCAGTGTGAAAAGGTTAGGCTCACCATTTAAAGATGTCTGCAAGTTACTCTTGTAATAGCTGTGGTGTTTCTGTAAAGACCTTAAAAGGTAATGTACAACATCAAGGGCTCCACAGAAATGAGGCACATTACCTTTATCCATGTTGCATAGCAAGTTGCAAGTCACTCTTTAGAAATTACAGTACATTTAAATATCATGTTCACCGCCATCATCGGCAAACTTTCTCTGTGTCACAGTATGAGTCTCTACAGGAACCCTTTACAAGTAAAATCCAAAACTGTCAGAAACAGTTGATAGATCTTTCAGATCTTTTGGGTCACCTGAAATTTCACATTTCAAAAAGAGAGGAGGTGCATTGCCCCTTCAAAAACTGTGATTATTCGTTTACAGTTAAATCATCTTTTACATCCCACCTATCTAGAAAGCACAAATACTCTTGAGCTTTGCATGTATCTGGTGCATACTGTCTGATCAAGACTGATCCCTTCCTCCGCAGTACAGTTAATTGTAGAAGAGATGGATAAGCTTAGTGAAGTGTGCCAACAGTACACAAAGAATCAACTTAAAGTATCTCTTCAAGAAAAAACTAAACTCTCTGAGACAGAAATTGAGGATGTTTTGAAAACCATGCATGACATGGATATTCATGGATGCTGCAGATCTGCTCTTTCCACAGAGCACAAGAGAAAGCGGTACTTTGAGGAAAGTTTTCCCTATGTGCCTCCAAAGTGCACTTTTTTGGGGATTGATAAAAACAGGAAGGAGCGACATGCCCAGTATATTCCCATAAAAGACACATTAACAGTCCTACTCAAAGATCCCGCTGTGTGGGAAGAATGTTGTACATCTAAAAATGAGACCCCTCTTACTTTAAATGATGCGAGTGATGGATCTGTGTTCAAATCAAATCCATTGTTTTTGGAGCCAGATGTCACTTTAAAAGTTATCCTTTATCAAGATGCATTCGAGGTGGTTAATCCCCTCGGATCTGCAAGGAAAAGCACCAATTGCTTGGGGTGTACTTCACTTTAGCAAATTTTGATCCTCTTCATCGATCTACCATTGACAACGTGCAACTTTTGCTTTTGTGCCGAGAGGCTGATTTCAAAAGTTTTGGTCATGAAAAAGTGTTCTCTCCACTGATAACTGATTTTAAAGAACTGGAGACCAATGGATTGAACATACATGGAAACCACGTGAAGGCAACAGTCTTATGCATCGCAGGCGATAATTTGGGATCGCATAATATCGGTGGATTCACAGAAAACTTTAGTACATCTCGCTATTTCTGCCGATACTGTCATGTAACAAGAAGTGAGCTAGACAATTTGGAGCACCAGGCTCCAATCCGCACAGTTCAAAACTACAATGCCGCTGTAGCAGAGCTGCAGAATGATGATGTAAGTGAAGCGAAAGGTTTGAAATTTAACTCCGTCTTCAATTCTCTGTCTTTTTTTCACGTCTGTCCGCCAGGTCTGCCACCCTGTATTGGGCATGATTTGTTTGAGGGTGTAGTGGCTTCTGATCTTGCCATTTACCTTAACTACTTTGTCAGGGTGAAAAAGTTCTTAACGTATTCAGAACTTAATCGCAGGATTAGGCAGTTTACCTACAAAGGATCTGGCAGTAATTCTACACCCTCCGAAGTTTCTGAAAAGGGTACAAAATTAGGTGGCCAGGCAACAGAAAACTGTTTTTTGCTGAGGCTTCTCCCAATAATCATTAGTGAGAAGATCAGAGATGCAGAGGATCCAGTTTGGCAACTTACTGTCCAGCTGAAAGAGGTAGTGGAGGTGATCTGTGCCCCTAAAATATCAGTACCTCAGATTGCTTTGCTTAATGTTCAGATCCAGGACTATCTAGAGACAAGGAAAGAAATGTTTCCTGCAAACAAACTGAAACCAAAGCACCATTTCCTTTCTCACTACCCTGCACTGATACTGAAATTTGGCCCACTAATACGTTTGTGGACGATGCGATTTGAAAGCAAACATTCATACTTCAAAAGATGTGTGCGAAGAACACAAAATTTCAAAAATGTATGTCAAACACTTGCCAGGAACCACCAGCTTCTGCAATCATATCTACATTCAGGCTCCTTTTTTCCACCCTCATTGGTGTTAAAAAATTCCACTCCATTCCATGCTGAACTTTATAGCAATGCAGTGCGCACTGCTGTAGGGACAACCTTGGACAAGGATCCCAACATTGTGGCATCAACAGAGATGCAGTGGAAAGGGACTCTGTATATAAAGGCCTTCTTTCTTTGTCTGAGTCAAAGAGGGTCAAATGAATTTGGACAAATTGAGCTCATACTGGTGAAGGAGGAGAAGCATGTGTACTTCATTGTTACACCTCATAATGTGTCCTATTTGCCAGAGTTCGGATTATAGGAAGTGAAAGAGGCGAAACAGAGCATGAAGTGCGTGAATGCAGAGCTCATTCTGGATTACTATCCATTGCCTGTTTACACACTTTTCGGGACAAAGGTGATTTCACTGAAACATAGCATTGTTGACACAGTGTAAAGTGTATAAAATGCAGATCATACATCAAGGGTCTCCAGTCATGTTCCTTAAGATATACCTGGGGATCTTTACAATTTACCTTTGTATTTATGTCCTGCCCCTAGCTTAACATTTGCTTTGTTAACATTCCCCTCTGTACATACTGCCTGTGTAATTTATCTATTCAGAACTCTTATGTCTCTTAAAGAGCTGCTACACTGTCTATTCTAACTACCTGCAGGGTTCAGATTTAGATAATTAATAACAATTTATTTTAAGTTTTGGATAAACTGATCCCTAAATTAGCATAAGTTGTCTGTGAGCACGGTTGGAGCAGGTATTTAGATTCCAGGAACATGACAGTGCTATGCACACATCTTCTTGATAAATAATACTGTATTTTACATTTTGTTAACATACAATGAGCTATTGAGACTACACAAAGTTATTGCACTTTAATAACTTTTCAGCATGATTCTAAAAATGAAGCTGCAGTGCACACTTCCAAACCTCCATATGAGCAATGGTGGTAATAGTCCCTATGGGTTGACAAGAAATATGAAACTGAGTGGTTTAGGATAATTGATCAATTTTAGCTGAATGTGACTATATGGGCCAAACATGTTTTACTACTTGCATAATATTTGAGTTATGCATAGAGAGCAGTGATCTGAGAAACCTGGGCTGCGATTCCCATAAGTATCACAAGCCTAAGTTGATTGAAGCAACCATTGTTGGCAACGACCCATGATGCTTTTGAGAAATGCATTTTGAGGTGGTTATCTCTCTTGTCTCTCTGTAGTGTCATGGATGGAGGGAGTGATCTTGCCTCTTTTGTTAAATCGGCTCTTCCGAAAATAAGTCAGCTTGAGCGTTTGCTTGAGGCGCTGGAGGAATTGGGAGTCAGGGACTTTGAGGACATGAACTATGTCCAGGAAAGTGACCTTCTTCATATACTGAAGCCAGTGGAAGCAAGGAGACTCCCGTCGTTCGTTAAATCCACAAGTATGTGTTTGAATTAGTACATAATGCAACTTTCATATTAAAGTTCACCCAAATATGTTAATTCTGCCATTAATATCTATCCTCATGTTGTTTCAAACCCTTGATACTTGTTCATCTACAAAACACAATTAAAGATCTTGTCAATGAATTCAGGGAGCTTTCAGTCTCTCCACTGACATTCTATGCAACGAAATACATGTCTACTACTTTTTTTGGGCCTTGAAAGTGCTAGTAGCATAGGCTCTAAATGGTGGGAAATAAATCTTTACAATTTGATTGTTTTAGTCTCCTATGATTGAAAAAATTACATGACAAAATGTATACTTTTTTATATTAACTAGCCCTTAAATAAGCATATCGATATAATCTACATGTATATGATTTTCCTTTTATTATTTATGTTTATGATTACTTTTACAAAATATTTCACATCACAAGACTAGCTAGTATGTTCTTTATTAAGGTCAAAGTGATGTGACTGATAGCCCTTCGACCAACCAACAGTCCTCAAATTCAGCCTGTGACAGTCCTGTTGAAATGTCTCTTTATGGTGAGTGCATTGTGTATTTGTCAATGTCAATGTCTTTAAAAGGACATTTAGATCTATTTTAAATCTAGATGTAATATTTTATGATACATTTACTATGACATTTTTCATGTAAAGAAGCGCAGGAAGAACAATTTATTCATCATACCTTAACTTGTTTGTTTGGTGTTTTTAAATTATATAGGTCTACCCACTTTGTTAACAGTTAATGTTCAGATACTGTTGTACAAGCCATAATTTACTGAAATACCGTAACAGGAAGTACATATGTGAAGCTCTTTCACCTCAACATCTCCTAGTATATTATCTGTTTATTTGGATTGAAACATTAACTAACCCAACCCCCTAATTTTGACAGTGTGGAAAAAATAGATGGCTTTACAGTGTATCTTGCATAATTTCATAAAAGCCTGTGTTTTTTGTCTGCAGATGCCTGTAGCTCAACGAGTTCAAATTCCGTGGGAACATCTTTCACACCTCTTGTGTGAAAGAGGTGGTATTAGGAGACAACAGCTGGTATTACAAGTTTGAAATTCCCTGGAAGAAGATGCCATCTGAGACCATCAAAAAACTGGACACAGGGAAGCGTCCAACAAAATGTGAAAGACTTGAAATTGTAAGACTCATAGTCAAGACATATTAACGATATGTCCAACTCCCTCCAAGAAACACATTAGTAAGATTGCTAGAAAAATGGCCAAGACATATCCTGGGGCATTCAGTGATGTCATTGAAGGTGAAATTGTAGGCAGTGGGTATGATTCAGTCACCAAGCAGTTGATCAACAGAGTAGATAATGCAAGGAGAGGGTACACATCACTTTTCTTAAAGAGAAAAGCTGTAAGCAACAGAGAAGGTGGGGATACTCCATGTGGAAAAACAAGACTAGACAGTTATGGGTGTAAAAACTGGCAACCAGTGGATCTACCACCTAATGAAACGCCTGATTCCCAGAAAATTGTACAGGAGGAATTGAAGAAAATGTTGAGAGAAAGGTCCAGTGACGCCACAGGTATGGAGCATATGATGAGGGTCACCTTCTTCACCCAGAGAAAAGACATCACCAGTGGAATTGAGACCTCTAATTTGACACTAGAGTGGCCATATTTATTTGACACTGTTGGCATGAAAACTCATTTCAAGAAGCTTACAGGAATGGACATAGATGACAAAGCCATAGCAAGTAAGTGCACCAGGGTTGTTTCGTTCTTTAAGTATAGTGACAAGAGAGCGGAGATGGAGACCATCTTCAGGGAAATGGACACATCAAGTAAGAATGTGGATGATGTCAACACTGCAGGGCTTCTTGAGCTAGTTCTCAAGTACTTCAGAGAGAAAGAGGATCAGATGTTCCATAAAGTTGATCAGACAACCTTGCCTGATGAAGTGGACTGTACTGGACTTCCAAGTACACCCTGACAAAGTGAAGCTATATTTAATATTTGTTGGTATTCATGTTCTATTTTGTCACAGTGTTATAGATCCTTTTTTACTTCATGTTACAATAGGATGTTCTCCTTTGACTGCAGAGTACTTAATGTTGTTTGTGGACCAGGTCATTGTAAACATCCACATCACCATGTTCAGTGATGCTGTCAGGTTGATGTTTGCCTCATACTACTGCTTGAACATTTCCTATCCAGCTGACCAAGGAGCAATATTGGAATTTGTACAGAGGTAAGACAGAAGCTAATATCACTCAATATCCAAGCACATACCTTACACACATCATCACATACATTCATTCTCAAACACACACATCCTCACATACATTCACTCTCAAACACACATCCTCACATAAACTCACTCTCAAACTCACATCATCACATACACTCACTCTCAAACACACACATCCTCACATACATTCACTCTCAAACTCACATCCTCACATCCTCACATACACACACTCTAAAACACACACATCCTCACATACACACATCCTCACATACACTCACATCCTCACATACACTCACTCACATACACTCACATCCTCACATACACACATCCTCACATACACTCACATCCTCACATACACTCACTCTCAAACACACACATCCTCACATACACACACATCCTCACATACACTCACTCACATACACTCACATCCTCACATACACTCACTCTCAAACACACACATCCTCACATACACACATCCTCACATACACACACACATCCTCAGATACACTCACTCACATACACTCATATCCTCACATACACACACATCCTCACATACACACATAGACACACATCCTCACATACACACATACACACACATCCTCACATACACACACATCCTCACATAAACTCACTCTCAAACACACACATCCTCACATACACACACTCTCACACACACATCCTCACATACACTCACTCTCAAACACACACATCCTCACATAAACTCACTCTCAAACACACACATCCTCACATAAACTCACTCTCATACACACACATCCTCACATAAACTCACTCTCAAACACACACATCCTCACATACACACACTCTCAAACACACACATCCTCACATAAACTCACTCTCACACTCACATCCTCACATACACACACATCCTCACATACACACACATCCTCACATACACACACATCCTCACATACACACACTCTCAAACACACACATCCTCACATACACACATCCTCACATACACACACACATCCTCAGATACACTCACTCACATACACTCACTCTCAAACTCACATCATCACATACACTCACTCTCAAACACACACATCCTCACATACATTCACTCTCAAACTCACATCCTCACATCCTCACATACACACACTCTAAAACACACACATCCTCACATACACACATCCTCACATACACTCACATCCTCACATACACTCACTCACATACACTCACATCCTCACATACACACATCCTCACATACACTCACATCCTCACATACACTCACTCTCAAACACACACATCCTCACATACACACACATCCTCACATACACTCACTCACATACACTCACATCCTCACATACACTCACTCTCAAACACACACATCCTCACATACACACATCCTCACATACACACACACATCCTCAGATACACTCACTCACATACACTCATATCCTCACATACACACACATCCTCACATACACACATAGACACACATCCTCACATACACACATACACACACATCCTCACATACACACACATCCTCACATAAACTCACTCTCAAACACACACATCCTCACATACACACACTCTCACACACACATCCTCACATACACTCACTCTCAAACACACACATCCTCACATAAACTCACTCTCAAACACACACATCCTCACATAAACTCACTCTCATACACACACATCCTCACATAAACTCACTCTCAAACACACACATCCTCACATACACACACTCTCAAACACACACATCCTCACATAAACTCACTCTCACACTCACATCCTCACATACACACACATCCTCACATACACACACATCCTCACATACACACACATCCTCACATACACACACATCCTCACATACACACACATCCTCACATACACTATGGTGGTTTTTCTATTTTAGTGTAGAGTTTTCTTATATAAAATAATACATTTAGTTAGTTATAGGGTTCATGTATTCTTATGAGACAATATTGGGCCTCATGTAAAGTTTGAGCTCTTGAACACCTGCATGAACAACAAACAGCTTATCTGAACTGCACGGACACCACACATCATTTTTAATAAGGAAGTTTGGGTTGTTGCATAGAGTCAAGGACGCTGGTATCTCTAAACAGTGAGCTCATTTTAACAAAGTTAATGTTATGAGTCTGAGAACTTGAACATCTGCACACACACCAAATATCTTTTAGAACTAAGACGTACACCCCACACAATTTTGTAGGGAAGTCTAATTAAATCACATACAACCAAGGACACTAGGTAGCTCATTTTCGCTAAATCATGAGCTCATCTTTGATAGAAACATGGTTAAATCATGTATCGTCCGAAACCCCCAGGAAAGTGTCAAGATAAAGAGGCACCTGTTTTTGAGGGGCACACGCAACCATTAAATCTTAATAAGGTAGGCCGGAACTATGAGCGCAGAGGGACGGGCTAATGAAAAAGTGATGTCATATGAAACCTGATTGGAAGAAGACGATGTCATGCACACATGATTGGTTTAAACTGTGATAACAGCTTGAAAACAATGTATAAAAGATGGAGTCAGATATGTATTCGTTGGATCACTTCAGATGAACTCTGAATATCCCACTTTGCTTGCCCGGGCAAATAAAGTTTAAACTCTTGGCACCTGGAACCCTTGTCTCTGAGATTTCTTTCTGTGATGGAAGGCCGATTCGCCACGACAACACACACATCCTCACATACACAAACTCTCAAACACACACATCCTCACATACACACACATCCTCACATACACACACATCCTCACATACACACACGTCCTCACATACACACACATCCTCACATACACACACATCCTCACATACACACACATCCTCACATACACTCACTCTCAAACACTCACATCCTCACATACACACACTCTCACACACACACATCCTAACATACACACACATCCTCACATACAGACACATCCTCACATACACATCCTCACATACACACACATCCTCACATACACACACATCCTCACATACACACACATCCTCACATACACACATCCTCACATACACACACATCCTCACATACACACACATCCTCACATAAACTCACTCTCATACACTCACATCCTCACATACACACATCCTCACATACACACACATCCTCACATACACTCACTCTCATACACTCACATCCTCACATACACACATCCTCACATACACACACATCCTCACATACACACACATCCTCACATACACACACATCCTCACACACTCACACATCCTCACATACAGACACATCCTCACATACACACACATCCTCACATACAGACACATCCTCACATACACACACATCCTCACATACACACATCCTCACATACACTCACTCTCAAACACACACATCCTCACATACACACACATCCTCACATACACACACATCCTCACATACTCACTATTTTTATTGCTAATATATTAAAGGTATAGTTCACCTTCAAAATGCAAATTCTGTCATATTCACACCCTTTATTCATCTCAAACCTTTGTGACTCTCTCTCTTCCACAAAACACAACAGAAGAAAATGTTGGTATCAGAAAACCGTTGGTCCCAATTGACTTGCATTGGTTTTGTGTCTACATAATAGAAGTCAATGGGGACAAAGGTTTTGGTAACCAACATTTTTCAAAATATCTTTTGTGTTTCACAGAAGAATAAAAATCACACGGGTTTAAATGACAACAGGGTGAGTACATACAGCATTTTCATTTTGAAGCTTAACCAATACTTTGAGAATTATGTTACGGTCCTTTATTTTTTTTTATTCAACAGATGCCTTTTCAAGATAAACCCAGAGAAGGGATCCAAAATTGAAAAGAGAACATCAAGAAACCAAAAGGCGTTCAGTCCAAAGGTTATTTCTCTGTTTAGTAAAATTGCAGACTATGAATGGATGGAGTAAAAATACTCTCACATTATACTCCCCCATTATCTTCTCTTAAAATTATTGGCTGTGTTACTGACTTGAACTACATTTGGTTCTGTTGTTTAAAATTTCACTTTTTCATTCGTGTAGTTGTATGCAAGTTTCCAACATTTGTAATTAAGACAGAAAAGTTTGTGATCCATGTTATTTTTGTCCTCTGAGTGTATTTTAATAGTTGAGCATCAGTTTTATCGCATGAATTGTATAAACCTGTCCATGACTCTGATCTCTTGTACTGCTTCGTTGTTTTACTTACGTTATCAGTGAGATTTTGGTGAGTTGTAGCTTTTACAGACAAGTTTGAGATTATTGTTATTATTCTCCTGCAAGAAATAAAAGTGAGTCTGTTTAACAAGATTCATCATGTTTTGTCATGAAATATTCCACACATCTCAGGCAAAATGTGATTGCGGGTAAAACAATAACAGGTAATGATTACAGCTCACAGAAGGTCTGTACACACATCATGTGTATTCATAATAATATGTGTATTTATAATTTGAACACAAAAGTAATTTTTCACTACTGAACACATCTTCGCGTTCATGTCTTTGTGGTTATGTGGGAATCCAGGCCGCAGCCTGCTGCCGCGGCAGAAACTAGTGCCTTTGGAAAGCGATTCCCTGCTTCATACAGGAACTTTTATATTGGTATACTCATGCATTTGATCAAAATTTCTATGGGTCCATTATTGTTTAAAATGTTCATAACATTTTTATGTAGACCTGAAAAACACTCAACTTGAGGCTTATTATTTGAATCTGTGATTTTATTTGTACTTTTATGGTTTCTACATCTTTAATCATTAGATCTTAAATTGAACATTTACAAGCTCAAGAAGTATAAAACATAGTTTAAAATAGTAAAATCTTGTGTAAAATTACAGATAAAAACTGTACAATCGTGTGTAAAATTACAGACAAAAACTGTATTTATAACTACAGAAAATAACTGTAATTTTATGTAACGGATGTTTTCTGTTGTCATGGGCTGACACGGAGGAGGATGAATGGAGAAACAAAAAGGTATAATCCAATGGGGTTTAATGATAACAGAAGTCCAAAACAAACACGGGAGCAGGAGAACAGGGAAGACAAAACCAGGTATACAATTCATTGACATAAATAATAACCGACAAAGAACAGAGGGAGACACAGGGCTTAAATACAAAAGGAAGACACTCATGGAAAACAGAAACAGGTGTGGAACTAATTAACAATGACGAAACACAAGTGAAAACGAATTAACTAATAATGAGATTGGCAACGGGAGATTAACAAAGATGAGGGACAGGTGAAAACAATGAGACAAGCGAAAACAGGCAAGGAACAAATGTGACATCTGTAACTTTTACGGATTTTTTCCGGCGCCCCAGCTGCCGGAAAATTTCCGTTTTTTTACGGGGTTTTTTCAGTGTATGTTTGCTGATTGCGAACCAGTCGGTTTTAATTATATGCTCTGGTTTCTCCCGAACTTTGTTAATCTATTCATCCATTAACATCATTTCTTATCATGTAAGTGTATATTAATCACTTTGGTAAAAACGAATTTTTTAAATCATGGATGCACGATATTATCGGCAGACAGATATTATCGGAATATAATGGATTATAAATGAATTATCGGCATCGGCCAGATCGATAAAGTAACGCCATATGCCTCATCGATAGGAAACTGTGTTGATTAATATGCGTATTTATTTTGGGGGAAGGGTCTAAATTAGGGATCGGTATTTTCCCATCTAATATTTTAGCTCATGACAGACGAAAATTTGAATATTTTTTTATTTCATTTAAGTTAATAATGACGTAACTTGTTATTATAGAAAAATATATAAAAACTGAATTTAAACCAATGCACAAAGGGATAATGCACAAAGAAAACATTTTGACGGCTCGTCACACTGTGCAGACAGGACTTCTGGAATGGGAACGTGTCTGAGTTCCTCAACAAACACTTCAGGGGTAGTCACCCTTGTTATATTTTAACACTTGTGTAAGGACGGTTACATTTTCATTTCTGTACTATTACAATTTCTTTATATATTTTATAACATTCATAGAACAACTTATTATCATTTTAACTGCAAAACACGTATTTATAATAAAGTGGACATATGTGGACATACCAAAAGTGGGCCCCGTTTTCTTTGGCTTGACTATTCTTTGCCCCTTCTTTGATTTTGGGTACATCACATAGTACACAGGTGTGTCCTCAAGGGTTGTTGCCTGTTCACGATCTGCATTTTCATTGGAAATCATTCCGGCTAGATCGAGTCTAGAAAGATCAATAGTAAAAGGAAACAACTGTCAAGTGTATGTTATTCAAATTGGACAATAATTATTCTTCTGTATTGTTTGTTTTACTGACAATTGAAATATAAACTATTACCTGCATAGCATTGAAATAAACAGAAAAACAACACTCTTCAGTGTAAATCTCAGAATGACACTGTGAAATGCCTCTAGAGCTGATGTTTGTTGATGGGGGCTTAGCTTTTCAGCTAGATCAGCATCTTCTTCTACTTTGTAATGTACCAAAGTTCCTGTGATAAAACACATTTTGATAGGTTACAAATAAGTACAGTGACTACTGTAACAGACACTATAATCACATTGATATTCTACAATCCAACTGATATTGACAGTATATTTCTGGCATTACTACACAACACTGTAAGAACTGTTCTACATTCAAATATTACAACACAATTTAACTCCTGTGCCATACCAGTAAACATTGGTAAGACTTCATTTCATATACATTATAATATTATAGAAAGTAACGCTTTGTATTTTCTATTTTAAACTCTGAAATGTCTAACTGCTATGTGACACCGGTCCAAATGATCCTGTTGTTTACGTTACATGCACTGAGACAACGATTTCTAACAAAACACAGATATTTCACAGAGTTTTACTTACCGGCTGTGGTTCGGACTCCAAAACGGTCACTTTGATCGTTGGCACCGCTCCGTCATTCATTTCCAAGAGACTTGAAAATCAAGAGTAAAACTGGAACTTGTTTGAGAAACAATCGACTTCCAAATGACTTTCACAAACAAAAACATTTTCATGTCATGCGTCCAACAGGTTTTTAACATGTTGACCATGTTAAGCTTGAGAACCCAGCACATTTGACAGTATAAAGAAGGCACAATGGATGTAATATCATGTTATTTCTCCTTGAACTCCTTCCAGCTCTGCGCAGACGGAACACAGTATGATAAAATAAAGCCTACGGGATTAGAAAAGCATTTCTAAAGCATACGGAGCAGTTATTTCACAAACAACTGTCACTGTACTGTGATGTCATATGGCGATAAGTCTGTGATCAAACATATTTCTGTGGTACCAGGTCTGTCACGAGGGGGGTGTGAGATACTCTGGAGGAGAGAATGTTTTTGCTGAAGTTTTATGATGATTTTCTAAAAATAAAAACTTGTAGTGAGTTAATTGCTGTTCCTGATGCACAGATGTCTTGATGTCATCTGATGCACATATAATCCGCGATCTTTGTTGTTAATGCTGTGGATATTTCATCAAATAGTTTGCATCAATTTAACAGCATTAGATTAAAGAGTGTAAACCTTTACTGTACACATCCATATGATATATTCAGATGGGGAGAGACAACCACACGCAGATAACCATGTGCTCTTATTTGATCAGTGATGCCTTTGTCTCTTCGTTCATTCAGTTTAACATCATTATTAAAAATAGAAACTTTATCATTCAAATGAACTGTACACTGAAATGGACAAATCGGATTAGCACAGTATAACGTCTCGGTTACGTCCGTAACCTTCGTTCCCTGATGGAGGGAACGAGACGTTGTGTTGAGAGACAGACTGGGGGTTTGGTTCTGAGAACCTATCATCTCCGAGATAAAACGCCAATGGGGATTGGCCAATGACCCGCCCACGCCAGTCTCCGCCCCGTACATACGGGTATAAAAGGAAGATGGCGGCGGTCATTCATCACCCTTTGTGCTGAGGAACCTTAGAAGTGCTCCTTGCAGCGGATCGGCCAAGCGTTGTGGCATGAAGACACAACGTCTCGTTCCCTCCATCAGGGAACGAAGGTTACGGACGTAACCGAGACGTTCCCCTTCAGTCGGTCTCTCGACGTTGTGTTGAGAGACAGACTGGGGATATATCTAACACGCCACGGCGCTGAGCCGTATTACGACCTCGAGCTGAGCGACACTGACTAGGCTAGCGAGTCACAAGTGAGCGGTGCAGCGAGATGTAACCTTCCAGTGAATAGTAGTGGACCTACTGCGAAGCCTAAAACAGGCATTTTGCGATGCCTGTACAGACAGTCATCACGGACAGGGCGTTCGCCTTGTAAGTGA
Organism: Triplophysa tibetana; assembly: GCA_008369825.1. Classification (NCBI taxonomy): domain Eukaryota; kingdom Metazoa; phylum Chordata; class Actinopteri; order Cypriniformes; family Nemacheilidae; genus Triplophysa; species Triplophysa tibetana. Next base: position 32,235,986 of record CM017899.1, read on the forward strand.
GGCGCCGTCCGGAGCCGTCGCACTGGGAAAGAACACTGCTCTCCTCTTGGAGAGTATGTTACGGAGACCACATCCTGCCGTACGGGAGGTAACATGTGGAAAACTGACATGGTCTCCCGAAGGAGATCACATGCAAAAATGTTTGGCCGTAGGGGGCCAGCCAAGGTGGTTGTGCCACCGGAGGGGAGGTCACAGATTCGCCAACAGGGGAACCAGGAGTGAAGAATCAACATACGGGACTACCCAACGGGGGAGTTCCTACGTATGGGGCAATAGTCCTAGTATAGGGGTCCACCTAAGTAGGGGCGACACTGCCAGTACTGGACTTGGTTCAAACAGACCGCTCCGCCCGGTCCGTTACCAGATTGCTAGTGATGGATAGAATGCCTATACTTCACCCAATGAGGGGGAAGTAGGGAGACTACATAGCGCACTGAACTTACCTAATAGGGAAGAAGGCGCTTTCGCAGGCGTACGCCCAGCCCAGATGCCTGTCCTACATATTAGGTGTAGGACACTGGTTCCTTTCGGAGGTTGTAAAGCTCACGAAGGTACTGGGTGTAGCCCAACCTGTAGCTACACATGTCTGCCAGAGGGGCGCCTTGGGCCGGTGTCCACGAGGAGGCCCTGCTCCGGTGGAGTGGGCTCTCACTGCGAGTGGGCACGGGTGATCCAGGGATCGGTACGCCGTGGCGCCCACAATCCAATGCGCCAGCCTCTGTCTGAGACAGCCCTCCCTGGTGCCGTCTTCTGAACAGACAAGAGCTGCTCAGAGCTAATGCTCTGAGTGCGGTCCAATTAGAGGCGCAGTGCGCTGGACACAACACTAGGAGGTTGGGTCTTCTCTCTCCCGAGGGGAGCGCCTGCAGGTTCACCACCTGAACCCGGAAGGGAGTGTGGGAACCTTGGGCACGTAACCAGGCCGGTATCTCAGAAGACTACCGCCCAATTTCCAGGCACCCATGAGACACGAAGAATACTAGAGGTCCCTACCCTCTTGCAGAGGCAAGCGCCATCAAGAGCGGCCTTCATCGTAACAAGGACGAGAGGCGTCTCCGAGGGGCTCACAGGCCCAAAGGCCATGTAGGACCTACGGTCCTAAGAGGGTACGGAGCGCAGCCGGAGTCGCGCTCCTGAGAACCTGGTGACCAGGTTATGTTAACCAAGAAACTTACCCTCCAGGCGATTGTGATGAGCGGCCATAGCGGCTGCATACACTAACGCGGAAGGGGAGAGATTACTCTCTAGTCTCCAAAAGGTCAACACTGACCGGATCAAGCAACTCCGTGGGTTCTCACTGAGGGAGAACACTAGAGGGAGGGGCGCCACTTATATGCGTGCACATGCAAGTGGTGGGGCTTTAGGCAGCGTACTGCAAGCCACTCCAGGCCTCCTCGTCCCATCTGGAGGTCAGGCATGGAGATACCAGAGGCCTGGCCTGGGGTGCCAACCGTGTCCTTCCCCTGTGAAGGTTTCGTCAGGGGAATCGGCAAGAGGGGGCTATCAGAACTGAGAAGTCTGAAAATCAAGTCTGGTTGGGCCAGTAAGGCGCAACAACAGTACATGAAGCCACTCTGCTCCGACTTTGCACAGGCCCTGTGCAAGGAGGCTCCTGGGGGAAGTCGTACTTCCGCTTGTCCCGCGGCCAGCTGTGTGCTAAGGTACCCGTAGGGTACAAAGCAGGAATAAATGGGACTCTGGGGGCAACAGGATCTGATCCTGGCCACACCGGTCCCCTGAGAGCTGGACTGCGCGAGGATGGAGTGGCCACTCTCCGAGGCGTTTCACTGACGAGAGAGCGCAACGGCTGTCGGGTTCAGTTTGCCAAGGATAACCTGGCCCGCAGGGATAGATCATCCTGCTGACTCCAAAAGAGGAGGCATGGGGCGAGTTGTGGCATCTGCTGTGAGCGTCTGCCGCCACAGCAGTCGTGCTGCCCGACAGGACTAGCACGTAGTCCTGCACTAGAGGTCTAGTGCCAAGGGGACTGCCAAAAACTCTAGGCAGTAGGGAACCCGTCACTGCCCGCTACTGCCCATTGCACACTACACCCTACCCCGCAGGGAGGCGCTTGACGCGCCTCATACCTGCCCGAGCGGGCCTGCTCGGAGAAGGGTCACATCTGACCAGGGTTTGGGGTGTGTAGACACTGAGGCGTAGCCTAACCCACCTGGTGCCCGTGTGCCGCCATCCAGGAACCTGACTCTGCCAGTGCTGAAGTGGCTGTGTGCATCAACTCAAGGGATTATCCGTCGAGGACGCCACGTGTCCAGGAGCCTATGAAGTGATCAGCGGGACCCGGAGTCCGGCTGACCAAATTCATCCAGTTCAACGCCTACTGCAGAAACTCGTTTAGTGAGCATGCTGCATAAGGGCAGAGTCAGTTCCACACCGAGATAAGAGGAGCTCCCGCTCTTTTGGGGAGAGCTTGCTCTTTCCCAGTTAACCCGTAGGCCAGAAGGTCTAGGTGCCGAAGCACAAGGTCCCATGACCGTTATAGGAAACAGGGACCAACCTAGTACTGATACGTTCTACCTTCAACACGAATATCGCAGAAGGAAGGAGACGTAAGAGTAAGGGTCCTACGGGTCGATTGCCACAACCAATCTTGTCGCCAAGATGCGCTTCTGTAGCAACTCGATACAGAGAGGGGCGCAGCCTCCCCCCCCTTAAAGGCACTGTGAAGTCCGCCCGGAAAACATCTCGGTTAGAGGGACAGGTTCGACCGCACTTCCCGCCATAAGCAGCAACCTCGGCCTGAGCACGGGAGCTTCCCCCTAGGAGAATGCCCCGAACCTGGCGGGTGCCTGGCGAAAAATGGATCGCATAACCGAGATGGATCGTCCTCTAGCCCTTCGTACGGCAGGTGCTGTACGAAACCGGAGGATGATCTGCTTCACTGTGCCAGGGAGGCTGGTTAGTGGCTGACAGAGCGGTCACCTTACACAGGGTGAGAACCCGGAGAGGTTTGACTGCTCTGCCTACTTACCTGCTTAGTGTTGCCGCCGGCCAACGCAACGTCACGTGGAGATTGCAGAAGGCAGCTACCACAGGGGGAAGCCCGGAGAGAGAGTGTACTCTCCATCTCCACGGCTCTCCTGTCAGGGCCGCCCTGAGGCGGTTACCCAACAGGGTAAAGGCCTCCTCCTGCGTGGCTCCACATTGACGGCCATCCTTGGAGGGCCCAGTCTCAAAGGGGCCACCGCGGGGAGGCGGGGCTGATGGAGGGCAGGCTGTGCAGGACCTAAGCATCCATAGATGGTCGGGTCACAGAACCGTCCGCTTCTTTACCCATCCAGCCCAGGTTGAGCCACAGATCCTTGGACCACTATTGTGGACATCGTCCAACCCAGGGCACACACCCTGACCTTCGTCGCTCGATGCGCGAGGCCTGTGGCGGTGCGCAGCCGGGTCGACCTTTCCATCAACCAGATCTAAACGCTCTGGCATATGACCCAATGGGTCGCCATAACGCTTTGGACCCTATTGACCGCCATAGCGTGGAGCGTGAAAGCAGCTTGGGAGACCTTGTCGACTCCTCCAAGTGGCAGCGTCCGTGGAGTACCACGGGCGCTAGACCACCTGGGTGATCAACACAGCCCTCAGCTTACCTCACTGTCCAGGAAAGTAATAGCTCCCTGAGCCCTTCAGACAAGAGCACGCCGCGGACGGCATACCGACGTCTAATGAGCTCCACGTGGATCTCCAGGGAAGTCCGGGGAAGCACGGCCCTCACTTTGCGTAGCTTCCTGAGCTCGACCGCCCAGAGGCGGGAGCTCTAAGGGGCTTCGCGTCAGACAGGAGCAAGCCGCGAACGGCATGCTCCACGTCTAGTGAGCTCAACATGCATCTCCGGCCCGGGGAAGCACGGCCGTCATCTCTGCGTTGCCTCTTCTTGGGCTCGACCTCCCGAGGGCGGGAGCTCCAAGGGGCTTCGCATCTGATGACCGGAGGTAGCTATCAGATGTTATGACAGAGCACGTTGTCGGATCTTGCCCGATATGGGACGGTATCCCGCCCATCGGGGACGAGCTAGGTGAGCGTGTTGGGGCATGAATGACCCGCGAGCCGAAGCTGGCGGAGTAACAAACACGGGAATCCCCGATCACCACCGACGTTCGCCGAAGCGTTCAACCTCGCCGTGGCGGCGGTCACGCACAGGGAACAGACGGGGTTTGCGGCAACATTCCGGAGAACGTAGCCGCTGTGAACGCCACACCTGAGGACAACCCATACTTGCAGTACAGGTGTCGTGCCCGTCAGACCCGAAGATGGGTCTGTCATACCCAGGAACACAGCTTGCAGCATCCCATCATCACCACACACCGTTTCCGGTGCGTGGTGTAGGAACAAGACGGTGGGACCGTCTCTTGGGGAACGGTCAGACGAGGGAAGGTGCGGACGATCCGCCAGCCAGGGCTGACGAAAACGTTCACATCCTCACATCACCCTCGCCCCTCCCCGCCGCGGACGGCAAGGCCGTAGCCAATGCCGTCACGAAACGGGAAGCAGTGAGTTGGCGGCTGAGTCCCGTGGGAACACAGCCGCCCGTGACGCAACGTCTTAATCATACACCGCCCGCAGTGCGGACAGAACTGATCCAGAACGCTCACATCACCCTCCCCCCTCCCCGCCGCGGACGGCAAGGCCGTAGCCAATGCCGTCACGAAACGGGAAGCAGCGAGTTGGCGGCTGAGTCCCGTGGGAAGACAGCCGCCCGTGACGCAACGTCTGAATCATACACCGCCCGCAGTGCGGACGGAACTGATCCACAACGGCCGGCCCAGATGCCGGAAGCCCAACATCCGGGGTAGCCGCTATGTCCGTCCTCCCTCCTGGATGAGAGTGGAAACTGTGAGAATATTGGTCCTGAAAAGGACCTGCTCTTTTAAATCTGTAGCTCGCTGCCGAGACGCCGAGGGGAAGTCCGCGCTCCGGAGGAGAAATCCGCCACCGAGGGAGAGTCCACTTGCCGAGGGGGATCCGCCATCAGAAGGGAGAAGTCCGCTGCTCTGCGTCAAATATCCAGCAGGAACTCGAAGAGATAAACTCGACATATACGCCGAGAAGGTTCCGAAGAACAAAGGATGATGAATGACCGCCGCCATCTTCCTTTTATACCCGTATGTACGGGGCGGAGACTGGCGTGGGCGGGTCATTGGCCAATCCCCATTGGCGTTTTATCTCGGAGATGATAGGTTCTCAGAACCAAACCCCCAGTCTGTCTCTCAACACAACGTCGAGAGACCGACTGAAGGGGAACAGGAAATTATTACCACACGGCTCAAATCAGCTGTCACTTTATTTTGACATGTTGAAGTGCGATTGTATTTCACATAAATCATGCGTGTCCCTGTCTGTAAAAATAAAGTGTAACTTCACATAAGACGCAGTCTCAAAGTTCACAAAAACGTAAAATTTGACGGTAAGGTTTTCCAATATATTTCGTGTAATTCACTTTAAGTGTATAGATTAAACGGACATTAAAGTATATTTTAGTTCACATTTATAGTTTGCCATTCATTGAGCAGGACACTTTAACTTCATTTTAAACACAATAGAAGCAGTTGTTAAAGTACATATAAAGCTGTATTGAAGTCAAATAATTAAACGTGTGCAGTTCCACATAATAGCACAAATTCTCAAATATTATCAGCACTTTTATATTCCAGAAGATAAAATCCCTAACAAAAATGTACAGACAAAACCATAAAACATGGTTACTGTAGTAAAAAGCGTCTTCTTAATAAAAATCATAAACACTTACTGCAGCTTTAAATGTTGTTTGGCTCAGACTCTTCCTCCTCAAAGTGAAAGTAAAAGTAAAACTCGACAGTCAGGAGACATTTTGTCATGAGAACAGGAAACTCCACCGAATGTCTAAAGTGTCTAAAAGAAAACTTTTGTTGTAGAAAAGAAAGATTGCAGACAGTGATGATGAAGTGAAGATCAACGGCTCTACACAGGTGAGAACTGAACTGATACAAAACAATAAGAGAACATTTCACTAACAAACCAAAACTCACATGTTTGATCTTTGCGACTCAACTCGACGAAATCAGACTTGCGACTTGACTTGAACACTATGACTCTTTAAGTCTTTGTATATTTTAAAACCAAACATCGAAGTTGTGATCACGGTCGGCTTGAGATGATCACACAGTTTAAGAGGAGAGAATGTTATTTGATGAAGATTTATGATGATTTTCCAACAAAAAACTTGCAGTGAGTTTATCGTCATAGCAACGATCACAACTTTCACACGCATCTGATGGACAGATAATCTGAGATCTTTGTTGTTAATGATGTGGATATTTCAGCAAGTAGTTTGAATCAATTTAAGAACATTAGATTATAGAGCAGGGAACTCAATTAAAGCTCAAAGAGGTCTGGTCTTTATATTTTACTCCAAACGGAGGTCCGGACATTATGTTTTTTGAAAATAAATAAATATTTAATCAATTTAGCTCAGTTGGATATCCTGTATAAAAGATATATTTTATCGGGCCATTAATTCAATATTTTTACACTAGGTATGTATTGTATGCTCTGTGGCTTTAGAGGAAGGCCCTCTTAATAGAAGTCTGATAATCAATGTTTGTAAAAAAAACTGACAACATACAAACAGCAAATGTAATGTAACAAATCAAATGCTCATCATAAACAGAAAATCAAGTTACTTAATAAATGAGCCTATACATGCCATTCATAGCAAAACAACTTCTATCTTTAAATCATTTCCTAATTAGAACATGTGACCCTGCTTGTGAAAACCCAGCAAAAGTCCTTCATAAAATCACCCTTCAGAATATTGTGTGAAAATATAACAATATCTTCAATATTGACTGAATAATGCCAAAATATTTGTGAAATTAATGCCTGAAATTAATCTTTTATGGTTGTTATGTAATAATCAATTAGATGATGAGACTTTAGACTGGGTTTTCACAGGGTGTTTTTACAATGTTTACATGCTGAACAATAATGTTAATGCTAAATGTAGATAAAAACGTTATGGTTAAAAGAATATCATAAATCTGGTCGAATGGTTGGAGACATATAACAAACCGTAAACAGTAAGATAAAAATGCTTAAATGTTGCTTCATGTTGTTAATTGTTGTGTGTCCATTTACCTTCTCTGTGTGTTTGCACTAGTGTTGTTAATATAAGCAAGTGTTTTCTGCTCTTATGTGCAGTGGCGGAGCTAGAGTTTTTCACATGGGGTGTCCTGGGGGTGGCCAAGGCAACTTCAGGGGGTCCATAGACCATGATAGAAAGTCAGTGTGTAACCCTAACCTGGCATCACAGAGAAATAATCATTTACTTAACCTGGTGTTTGTAACGTGATTTGGCTTACATTTACATTTATGCATTTGACAGACACTTTTATCCAAAGCGACTTACATTACTTTATCCTAAACATTTTACAAAGGTATTTGCAATCCCCTGGGCTCGAACCCAAAACCTTACGTTGTTAATGCAATGCTTTTACCACTGAGCTACAGGAACGCTTAAAAAAATGTATTCACATACTATGTATTGTCAGAGTCTGTATCTCGTAACACACAACTATTGTTACATGGTTGGCCGTACTATGGAGTAACTTAGCTGTATTTTATTAGCCCTTTATGATAGGTAAACAGGCTATTTCCAATTGAGGTAATCTTTTTAGTATCACGACCAAATAAATAGCTTAAGAATTTCAAAGTTAGCTTAACATTTTAACACTGGTGGTGGCAGTAGCTGACGTTAGCCTACAAGTTTACAGGCAAATAGTGTAATGTATTGGCACTGCACTGTTTATGTGTATATAACTAGCACAAATATAAAGTTAAAAATAATGTTTAGGCCAAATCGGGAACCGATCTCTCTTATCTGATTAATCCGTCTAGCGCCAACATTCATGTTTACTCATACAGCAACTTCAGTTTCAAAATGATTTTTGCAAACAAAATCCCGATGCCTAATCTCAAAACTAACCTTATATGACCGGATGAAGTGTTAAGATCTATACACCTATGTAGGCTATCTATACCTACTCCCTTCCTCAAGAGGGATTCTGCTGCAGGCTAACCGCCTTTACTTAGTTTCCCACTCGGGTCCTATAGGGTGTTGTTGGATCTAGGAAGTAGATAAAAGCTGCGTGCAGAGTTGAGGGATTGGTTTGGTTGGCCTGGTTAGGTGCGTTAAGTGCGAGCTGGTGAAAGTTTGTCATACTGGAATCAGAACTCTCGTATCCCGCGTCAAGCACAACTTGTTAAAAGTTGGACGGGAGTAATTAATTCACACTGGTTGGCGCATCGCCTTTGTTCTCAGCTGAAAGCAGGGACGCCTCTTTGGTTTCAGACGGGAAGCTTAGTGGCCGAGCAGAGCACCAGTAGTTAATGCAACTAAGAGCGGGCATCCTTAGTGCAAGAGACTGAGTGTTTCTGGGTGTAATTGCCGTTCCCCCACCTACTGTAATCGTATCAATTATACTGTACCTCCAAGGTTTATTGTATATTTTGTTTATTTGTTTCGTTTGTTTTGTTTCTTTCCTTTTTGTTGTTTTTCTTTGAATGGTCTGACAAACATTATTATAACATTGTGCAGCACTTGCCCAAAGCCACAGCCTCTAGCTTAGATTGGTGTGGTTTCACATGTGTTTTGAGCTTGCTGTGTACAGAGTTTTCCTATTGGGGTGCTGTGCTAACGGAGATTGAGGTATTTAATGCACTGTCTGTGTTTCTGTGTGATAGTGAGGCCTTGCTGTTGGCCATTTGTGTGCCTCTGGATAGTATTATTTCTCAACCTTCAATATTTTAACCATACCAGTGGTGATAATAAACTGAGATTCATTTTTGTATACCAGTCTTCTCCCTCTTTTTGAATTCTCTAAGATACCTGTTGAAGGGAACTAGGTAATGCTAATAAAGAATCTTTAACATGATGTTACACATATATGCGAAATTTCATTAGTCTTCTGTTACTCGCATCACTTTCGTCCTTGATTCATTTGAAAGCTGCGCGCGGCACCAGACGCTTTTTCAGCAAGTGGTGAAATAAGGTGTCAATCATCATTAAACTGCCCAATAAAATTTGAGGTGGCACTCGGGGAGGGCAATCAGTTGTCTGAGGGGTCCAGTGCCACCCAGGACACCCCTCTGGCTCCGCCTCTGAGCGCGCGGAGTGGAAAGTGTTGAAATGAAGCACGTTTGGCTCTATATAAAGATATTAAGAGGATAAAGCTCAATAAAGATCAATTATATAAATGTTCCTGAGAGCGCGTTTGATGTGATTCTCCGTTGTGTAGGCACGGGGCTCAATTTAAACAACTAAAATATTCAAAAGTTTTAAACGTAAGTTTCCTCTGTGTGTTATAAGAACATTAAACTGCCGACTGAACGTTCAGATACAGACACTAAAACAGCACAAATACTGAGACTTCTGCTGCTTACATCTGAATATTCAATATGTGTTCAGTTCATCTGCAGGTATAAAGTCAACATTTGAGTCGCTGTCATGACCTCCAAAAAGAGTCTCTCTGGAGAAAGAAGCACAAACACAATGAACAGGTGAGAGAATCTGAGTTTATTTTTACAGAAAACTTTATGACAATAATATTCTCAATAACACTGAGAACATGAAGAGACTTTGTGTCAGAATTGTGAGAGTTTGTAGTTGTTGTATCAGTGTGTATTTGCTGTTGTGTTGTAGTTTGACTCATGGAAAATCTCCTGAACCCAGCTGTGTGTCCATGAAGAGTGAGAGATCAATAGGTCTTCCATTAAACTTTAATTCAGAAGACTTTGGTGATGCAGATGTGAGGTGAGGACAGTCTGATGCTTTAGACGAGTAAATCACTTCATCAGTCTGTATTCTCTAAACTTGACGAGTCTGTGCTGCTGATCTTCACCTGAACACTTTACACCACTGACAAATACACACATTTATACAAGTGTTTACTGTGTGTATTACATGTTTACATTTCCTCATATACACAAACATATTTAATGTGTTTTTATATTACAGTAACAGATCAAAGCCCATCAAAGGAAAGAACCTAAATTCAATCTTCCGGGTAAGTGTGTGTGCGTGTGTGATGTTATCATGTAAATCATTAACACTGAATCTGTACAGAAGGTCTACTCTGATAACACACAACACCTGAATCAATTTTAAGATTGTTAATTTGTTAAATACACTGAATCTGTTTCACTTTTACACCTGAAATTAATGTTGAAAAATGTTTAAATTTGATTAAACCCCCATTATTGTGATCAGTGTTTGCTTTAGTTGTCTTCTGGTGTTTTAAGGTTTTCTTTGACTGTCTCTGTGGGTTAAAATACATTTGTTTTTAGCAAAGGAGATTAAATCTCTGTGTTTGTAAACAATACCTTCAGGAGCTTGAGCAGAAAATCATCTCTGTGATGAAGGAGGAGCTGAAGATCTTCAAGAGTCTACTGAGTTCAGATTACCCATCATGCTCTGAGAGAGAAGAAGATGATGATAAAGATCTGTGCAGAGTCAAAGAGATGTTTCTGAAGATCACACTGAACGTCCTGAGGAAGATGAACCAGACAGAGCTCGCTAACACATTACAGACCAGTAAGAGAGTCATGAATTATTCCTGTGGATTATTGACTTTTATTTGACATATTTCATGTATTGACATTCATTTGTTTTCCTTTACATTACAGAACTTGCACCGCTGTGCATGAAGAAACACAAATCCAAACTAAAAGAGAAATTCCAGAGAATGAATGAAGGAATCTCGAGTCAAGGAAGCTCAACACTTGTGAATGAGATCTACACAGATCTGTACATCACAGAGGGAGGGAGTGAAGACATCAATAATGAACATGAGGTGAGACAGATTGAGACAGCATCCAGAAGATCAGAGACACAAGAAACACAAATCAAATGTAATGACATCTTTAAAGTCCAAAACAAACCCATCAGAAGTGTGCTGACTAAAGGAGTCGCTGGAATTGGAAAAACAGTCTCTGTGCAGAAGTTCATTCTGGACTGGGCTGAAGGAAAAGAAAATCAAGATCTTCACTTCATATTTCCACTTCCTTTCAGAGAACTGAATCTGATCAAACAGAAAAATATCAGTCTGATGGATCTTCTTCATCAGTTCTTCACAGATACAAAAGAACTGAGATCAACAGTCTTTGATGATTATAAAGTTGTGTTTATCTTTGATGGTCTGGATGAGTGTCGTCTTCCTCTAGATTTCTCCAAGAATCAGAGTTTATCTGATGTAACAGAACCAGCGTCAGTGGATGTGCTGCTGACAAACCTCATGAAGGGGAATCTGCTTCCTTCTGCTCTGATCTGGATCACCTCTCGACCAGCAGCAGCCAATCAGATTCCTCCTGAGTGTGTTGATCTGATCACAGATGTACGAGGATTCAATGACCCTCAGAAGGACGAGTATTTCAGGAAGAGAATCAATGATGAGAGTCTGGCCAACAGAATCATCACACACATGAAATCATCCAGAAGTCTGTACATCATGTGTCACATCCCAGTCTTCTGCTGGATTTCAGCCACTGTTCTCCAGAGAATGTTGAGTGAAGCAGAGAGTCAAGCACAGATCCCCAAGACTCTCACTCAAATGTTCACACACTTCCTGATGTTTCAGACCAAACTGAAGAGTCAGAAGTATGATGGGAAATGTGAGGTAGATCTTCAGCAGGCTAGAAAGAGTCTTGAGTCACTGGGAAAACTGGCTTTTCAACAGCTGGAGAAAGGGAACCTGATCTTCTATGAGGAGGATCTGAGAGAGTGTGACATTGATGTCAGAGAAGCGTCAGTGTACTCAGGAGTTTGTACTCAGATCTTCAGAGAGGAGTTTGGACTGAACCTGGGGAAGGTGTTCAGCTTTGTGCATCTGAGCGTTCAGGAGTTTCTCGCTGCTTTGTTCACGTTTCTGTTTTTAATACAAGACAAAGACAACAAGTCAAGCGTGAGTGATTTACTGAAGAGTGAAGTGGACAAGGCCTTACAGAGTGAGAACGGACACCTGGATCTTTACCTCAGATTTCTTCTGGGTCTTTCACTGGAGTCCAGTCAGACAATCTTACGAGATCTGATGACACAGACAGGAAGAAGATCAGACAGTAAACAGGAAATAGTCGAGTACATTAAGATGAAGATCAGAGAGAATCTCTCTCCAGAGAAATCCATCAATCTGTTTCACTGTCTGAATGAACTCAATGATCATTCTCTAGTGCAGGAAGTTCAATCATATGTGAACAGAGGAGATGAGTCTAGTCTCTCTGGAGTCAGTCTCTCTCCTGCTCAGTGGTCGGCTCTGGTGTTTGTGTTACTGAACTCAGAAGAGGAGCTGGATGAGTTTAATCTGAGAAGTTATGATCGATCAGATGAATGTCTTCTGAGGCTGCTGCCAGTGATCAAAGCATCCAGAAAAGCTGAGTGAGTCATTTACATGTTTTTATAACTAAACAATAAGTTCAGGAATGTGTAGTTTGTAAATAAGTAAGAGATAATCCACAGCTAGCCCTGAACTAAAGTTTTGCAAACCGTGGAGGCCAAGAACCAGCCGACATGGAGTGGAATGGTCCACTCCAAGAATGGTAAACCAAGTTAAAGCTGTTATTGATGTTTACGGTGCAATTTTTGATCAGACAGGTGAAAATTGAAGTTAATTTTGTCAGTTAATTTCAAACATTGATCAAACTGACTGAAACTACATACGTTTAATTGCACACCTTCCAGCCAATCAGAATCCAGTATTCAAACAGATCATGGTATAAATCATATAAACTGTCTCTTTGGTTTAATGGTTTAATTGACAAACATTATGCCTTTTTATCCTCCACAATATACATACAGTTTGAATTCAGTGTTGTCATTGTCCATATATCAAGAGAGCAGATGAAAATCATAGAATTAAATTGTTGAAATGTTATTGGCATTGAATCATTGAAAATGTAGAAACTTCAACAAACTACCATTGTTTGCATTAGTTTGGAGCTGGGTTTGCTACAGTTAAAGTGCCTTGTGGTTTTATGGTTTCATCGGTTAAAAGAACCATAAAGAACACAAAACACAAGTATTTTGAGGTTGTGATGGTGAATTCCTTTAGAGAAAATCACTTGCTGCCCTCCAGCTGCACTTTGTGCGTCATCAAAACAATGTGATTGCAAACAACCTATTTTTATGCTTCAAGTGGAACACAAACACCTCTTGACTGCTTTAAGAAATATCAGAGCATTTTCAGAACACAACATTATTTAAACTTTAACTATTGTCACAGAATCCACTACGAATTTAGGGTTCAAAGTTTAAGTTTGTCAGTATGAATATTATAATCTGTATTCTGTGTTAAAGTCTCCCACTATTTATCAAAAAAAAGTGCAACAACAATCAAAATTATCAATAAGAGCACAAACTTGCACATTTATTTTTACTTTTAAAATGCACCAAATTTATAGATTTAATTATAAATTAGACGCCCCTAGTGAGACAAAATTCTTTAAAAAATGAAAGTTCAGGACTTAATCTTAATTATCTTTAATGATGCAAGCACATGTAACCCTGGTGGTGGAAATATTTACATTTACATTTACATTTAGGCATTTGGCAGACGCTTTTATCCAAAGTGACTTACATTGCTTTATCCTAAACATTTTACTTAGTTATTTGCAATCCCCTGGTATCGAACACACAACATTGCGTTGTTAACACTATGCTCTTAACACTGAGCTACATGAAATATCTATTATAAAAGACACCTGATCAAGTGTATGAACGTAAAGGAAGAACTGAGTCGACCATCAGATTTGACAATGACTGGAAATGACTGAAATGATTCAGTAGGCCGATAGTAAATGTGTATACAGCAGCAGAGATGAATTATGACTTTGATGTGCTCTGGACATGAATGTTTTAAAGGTTTTCAGAGGTGATTTCCTCAGAGAAAACTCTTCTACAACATAATCCAAATCCAGCTGCCTCACAAGATTGCATTCAATGGTCTTTAAAGATAGTGATGTGAGATGTCTTTGACACATTTCTGTGGTTTTAAACTCATTTTGTTATTTTGTCTGCATGTGACTTCTGCATGCTTATATTACACAGTGTTACTCGCCTCTAGATGTCCTGCTGCACATTTCCATTGTTAGTGGAGCCAAATGTGACATCACAGATGAAATGTGAAACGGCTCAGATTTAAACACTGACTCTGATTTATGAAGACAAAATTAAATAAAAAGTAGCGGGTGAATAAACAACTGTATTTAAACACCATATAAAAGTGGTTCTCTTGATGATCCTCTATTCACACCAGCTGCTTAACATTGTACATCTGTTAGAAGTGAATGAACACACTGTTCTCTTGTTATTTCTCTCTCAGTCTGAGTCGCTGTAATCTGACAGAGAAAAGTTGTTCAGCATTGGCGTCAGTTCTCAGATCAAACTCCTCAAGTCTGACAGAACTGAACCTGAGTCACAATAATCTACAGGATTCAGGAGTGAAGCTGCTCTCTGATGGACTGAAGAACACAAACTGTAAACTACAGATATTACAGTAAGTACATTATTAAACCAATAAGTGTGAGCGTCTACATTTGCATCATTTAAATTGTGTGTTTTCTTATATTTAGCAGTAAACCTCACAAAACAACAGAAACTACATTTAAATTAAACACAAATACTGAAGTTTTTTATACTGAAGTTTAAGTTTTGCTCCATTAACCATAATAACCAGCCAATCGTTCAATAACCTGTTCTATTATTTTACAGAAACGCTCACACAGACATTTAAATACAACAAAACTGCATCCTTGTCTTTTGATAGTAACACACACATTAGTTGTGTAAATCACACAGTTCATCATGATACGATGCCAAATCAAAAAGTCAATTAATAAAATCATATTATAAGATATGTATACACACCCCACAAAGCCCCACCACAGAACCCAATTGAACCCCTGCTTCTACTTTCTAAATCTTCTTTTTTACTATTTGAATACAGCGTATTGCCCAATAAAGCTGTTCTCATGTAAATAGTTTATGTTTCATATATATATATGAAAACTAGTGAAAGAGTTGCTAACTTGGCAACACTGGCGAGACAAATTAGGAATTAATGAAACAGTGCATCTTGTTTAAATGAAGATAATAAACTGTAAAAATAATCTTTGTGAATTGCATTCTGGGTAATTGTTTTTGAGAAAGTAGTCGGCTGTCCACCAGTATCTCACCAGATGATTAAACATCTCCACAAACAACATCTTCACTTTAAACTCTGATAGTCTTCATTAGACGACACTCTTTGTGACCTTCATGGACAAAAAAACAAATGTCACAACACCTTATTTTATTTGTTTTTTTATCAATTTAAAATAACTTAAATCATGAAGTTATATAGTACATTATTTATGTCTAAAATCATTTAGAATATAAAATATACATTATCATGTTACTTTCACTTATTATTCACTTAAATTAACAAAAAACTGCACTAATAAAAATACAGTAGTTTAATTTTTTAGTTAGTTTGTTGTTTTAGTTCATTTTAAATATCAATGACCACTATACGGCTCTAGTACTCACTGGCTGCATATAGACTGAAATCTATAAACAAATGTTAAAAGTGAAAAATGTAGAATTTATTAAAAAAATTGTGTTGGGTGAAACTGAGTGTGTGCAGGTGTGTGTTTGTTTTATGACTCTCAATATTATAAATCATGATTCATTTGCTGTAAGTGTGAAGAGTTTTTCTTTGTGTTACAGTCTGTTTAACTGCAGTATTGGATCTGAAGGTTGTGTTGCTCTGACTTCAGCTCTGAGATCAAACCCCTCACACCTGACAGAACTCAATCTGAACTATAATAATCCAGGAGATTCAGGAGTGAAGCAGCTCTCTGATCTACTGAAGGATCCACAATGTAAACTACAGAAACTACAGTGAGTCAAACTCCAGTTCTATAATAAAGAATGTTAAAGATGGATCATTAAATTATTACAAATTAACTTGATAACACAGAGCTTCATCTCAAATTATGTCATTTTATATGTTTCTAACTGCAGTTGAATAAAAGGGTCTGAATATCAAGCAGGGGCGGTTCTAGACCCTTTTTAGGTGGACTCATCTCCCCAAACCAACAGCTCCAAACTATCAAAATATTGTTTTTTACTTTCAAAGAAATGAAACGTTACCCCACAAAAATGCAGGAAATGTTGAATACACAGATTAAAGGAACAATGTAGGTTTTTTATTACTTGAACCACCTGCCTACAGATATAACTGTGATCACTAGACAACACAAGTCACTCTTTAACTAGGAGATCAATTCTAGATATTTGCACTATTTCCTTAAAGCATTTTGAGCACAAAAGCAGTTTTTTTACATTCTTTACTTAAATCAAAGAACCGGGAGAATGATTGAAAAAGTTGCTTTTGAAACACTCTTGTGACACGTGAACATCATACAGCGATCTGTCTGTGTGCGCAGCCTCAGAATAAGTCAAACACAACTACTGTAATAACAGACAGGTCTGACTCGATTGAGAAACCAATCAAAACTTCTGATTCAGCTAGTTGATGCTCATCCAGATGCGCTATGATCGTCATTATTGCTAGTATTTACAGGAACAACATTAATGTGTTGTGATTAAATGAACACAAAATGTCTTGTTTTTAACACAACTGTTTTTAACACAACTGTTTTTAGAGTCTATAGTGTTAAAAGAAAACTGCATAGTATGTTTTATAGACACATGACAGGTGTACTGTACATCTACATCTTCTCTCAGACAAAAAGATGATGAAAGTGATTTCCCTGGTAACAGTCATGTATGAATGTAGAATCACTTTAAATCTGACAATGAATGTCTATCTGTTCTTCTACAGCACAGCAATAACTTCTACATTTTAAAGGTATTAAAGGTAAAGGACTACTTAAATATATCACGATTCTCAGACAGAGACTCAAGTGCAGACAGCGGTGACTATAAAAAAAAATGTTATTAAACAATAAACCAACGAGGGGGCAAAACCGTGAGGAAGAAACAATGTAAACAGAAAACTTCCACCGAGGGGCAAAAACAAGAAAGTCCAGATGACAAATAATATAATAATAAAAAAACACGATAAAATTCCAAACATGACCAGGCAAAGCAGGAACACAATATAATACCGTGTAGACAAGACATGAATACAAATAACAAACCGCACAGGACAATAAACAAGAGAGACTTAAATGGGAAAACTAACAAATGATAATTCCACAGGACAGGTGACGGAAATAAACAATAAGTCACTACTTCAATAGTGTGGTCATGGTTTCTACGGGAGTGAATCAGAAACCAAGGGTCACAACAGAGATTGTGTTATTAGGGAGATATCAGGTCTGGAGAAAGAGTAACGGCCAACACGTATCATGTGAGGCACCTCAGCCAATCAGATAACAGCATCTAGTCTGCTTTCCTGCATTCCGCCATTTTTTGACTAAAGGTTTCAGGCTTATCATCTTGTGTCTTTGGTAACGTGGATATGACGTCATTGACAGACGACTACACAGCCCTAGTCACTGGTTCAAATGACAATTTT